>OU452304.1:31472941-31645441 GCA_911728475.2 Pterostichus madidus | reverse complement strand
ATAATAATATAATAATATAATAATATAATAATATAATAATAAAAATATAATAATATAATAATATAATAATATAATAATATAATAATATAATAATAATATAATAATATAATAATATAATAATATAATAATAATATAATAATATAATAATAATATAATAATATAATAATATAATAATATAATAATATAATAATATAATAATATAATAATATAATAATATAATAATATAATAATAATATAATAATATAATAATATAATAATATAATAATATAATAATATAATAATATAATAATATAATAATATAATAATATAATAATAATATAATAATATAATAATAATATAATAATATAATAATATAATAATAATATAATAATAATATAATAATATAATATAATAATATAATAATAATATAATAATATAATAATATAATAATATAATAATATAATAATATAATAATATAATAATATAATAATATAATAATATAATAATATAATAATATAATAATATAATAATATAATAATATAATAATATAATAATATAATAATATAATAATATAATAATATAATAATATAATAATATAATAATATAATAATATAATAATATAATAATATAATAATATAATAATATAATAATATAATAATATAATAATATAATAATACAATAATATAATAATATAATAATATAATAATATAATAATATAATAATACAATAATATAATAATATAATAATATAATAATATAATAATATAATAATATAATAATATAATAATATAATAATATAATAATATAATAATATAATAATATAATAATATAATAATATAATAATATAATAATATAATAATATAATAATATAATAATATAATAATATAATAATATAATAATATAATAATATAATAATATAATAATATAATAATATAATAATATAATAATATAATAATATAATAATATAATAATATAATAATATAATAATATAATAATATAATAATATAATAATATAATAATATAATAATATAATAATACAATAATATAATAATATAATAATATAATAATATAATAATATATAATAATATAATAATATAATAATATAATAATATAATAATATATAATAATATAATAATACAATAATATAATAATATAATAATATAATAATATAATAATATATAATAATATAATAATACAATAATATAATAATATAATAATATAATAATATAATAATATAATAATATAATAATATAATAATATAATAATATAATAATATATAATAATATAATAATATAATAATATAATAATATAATAATATAATAATATAAATTATGTTATGAAACTGTCAAAAAAGTGTCTATTTTCCTGACCAATTTTAGTATGAAGAGTAGATTTTTTTACAAAAACTATCAAGTACAGTACGTATCCAAGGTTACCACTAAAAGAAACAGTGATGTAAAATATAAAACTCATATAATTAGCTTCAAAATTAAATAAATAATTTTTTTTTATTTTCAGTAACTTTAATATTAAATGTACAGTTGTTAATGTTGATGAAATTTATACATGATACTGGTGAATATAAGGCTAAATTATTTGTTGCAATCGATCAATTAGTTGGAAGTTCAGTGCGTTTATTATCTGCTTCTTCTGCTGTTTTATTTACAACATCAATTTTATTTTCGATCGACTAATTCACGTATTTCTCAGACACTGCTGAGGACTACCATCTTTCATGGCGCTTCAGTGTAAAAATATCAGCGCCAGAAGCGGCTAATAACGATGCCAATGACCGACGAAAACAATGACCAGTAAACCCAAAGGCGTTATTAATTTTCAAAAACTTCACAATCAAAATTGTCATTTTTGTAAGTATGAATTCCCACCGGTTGAATAGTACATTTTTCGCCTTACAATTAACAAAAAAACCGGTAATGAGGTGTATTTAGTTTTCTCAGAGCAACATACTTTTTGTGAATTTCAACTGGATATATTCCCTGTATTCTTCCGGCAATTGTAAATGTACGCGAAATTTTTGTTTCGGTATCTGAACTATTAGAACAGATTCCAGTTCTTCAATATCCTCCATATTCATTTTGCACAATGCCTTACGACAGCCACCATATAAAAAAAAAATTAGAGTGACCTACGAAATTATAATAAATATTTGTTGTAAAATTACAAACATTATATATTTGTGCTCTATTCCAAATTTTTGATTTTTCATGGTTTATATCTGACACCCTGGCGTTTCAGGAATGCAATTAATTCGGTAAATTTTGCTCATGTTCACATTATCCCTCAAATTCAAAATATTTTTTGACATTGGACACTTGGACCATAAGCTCGATGACTTAAATATTTTTGAATTCGAGAAAAATAAGCAAGTAGCACATTTTCTGACAACTTCTCTACTTTAGTCTGTTATCTCTAGTCTATGAATATTTCATACTGTATATTACACTGGTCTTTTGATTACTTCGGTAGTAAACTCTTTATTGCCGCAGATGACCTATCTTATATTTCAGGAGTACATAAAAATTCCTCACTTACATTTTCTTCGTTTTTTGCCAACATTTCAACAGTTCATCAATTCAAAATTATTTTAATTAAGCACTATAATTTTGTTTAGGTACCCATATTATATTTTCAGTAACTTCCATACAAATCTCTTCTCTCAGTATATTTTTATCTAGTGTAATTACTAAACGTAATAGATCAATAGCACATTTTTTATTTTCTATTATTCGTTTTTGTGTATTTTAGTAGATAGGTACTGACATATTTGATGGACTGCACAAATACAAAATAACTATTCTAAACTGTATGTATGCAAAGTTTCAGAAACGCTTTATATTTTACGTCAAACTATATAGAATATCACAAGTTTAAAAGTTTACAAAACTGTCACATGTGAATTTTCTTCTAAAAGTTATAGAATTTTTTAAAATAAGAAAATGAGTATATTGACTATATTTTTCTTGCAGTGCGTTTACTGATGAGACGTTGACGATAAATCCGAATTTGAATAAAAAAATGTATAGAAAGTGTATTGATATACCTATTAATATTCCAAAATATACTATTGGATCAGTTACATATTTGATTTTCTATGTTATGTTTTAATAGACTGTAAGCAGTTTTCTAATCGAACGTATTATCAATTGGTTAATAACAGTGGCGGCTCGTGACACTATCGAAGAGTGAGGCGATTAGGCCCAATCTAATAATCGTGAAAGAAAAAAATAATATTAATAAAAATATATGTATTGTCATAAATAGATAAAATGAATTAAAAAAATCGAACAAAATTAAAGCTTATTTTTTTATCTGTCTTTCAAATTAGCAAAGTTAATTACATCTATAAAGTCTAATTGAGCGACGCATAAAATCTAAAACGCATGATAGACATGCGTCGTAATATACGTATAACTCAAAGCACTAACACGAAATACATCGAAGATTGTCGAAAGACGACGAAAGCATTGCCTTACATTATAATCAGAATACAGGAATCAAGAAATATGTTTGGATGAAGAGAGGTACTGCAGTCGCCTCAATCAGTAAACCGATGATGCAGTTGAAATTTATTACTAGTTTAGAGCGATCTTGTTTGGTTGGACTGCTGTAAAGTAGTACAGCGTTTAGCCTGACCGCTATAGCCACATGTATGTTATGCATTTTATTATAATAGTTATTTTTATAACAAATACCGAAAAAGCCTTGTTACGTGCAAGTGCAGAATGTAACGCACGAGGCTTGCCGAGTGCGGAAATTTGCACAAGCACTTAACCTTTTTCGGCACATGTTACAAACAACATTTTTCCTACTACTGTGCGATTTAGAAAATCACTAAAATATTATCAGAATTAATAAAATTTTAATGATATTATATGAGAACGATCTTTTATGGCGTTGCTATGGTTTCTTTATTGACTGCTTGCACATTGTTCTACGTTATTTAAAAATATTTCACTAATTTCAAGATAATTTTTTTCAAAATCGTCTAGATTGGAATACTACACTGAGTGATTCTTCTTTATCATATACACATCGAAAGGAAATTGTTGGATCTATTCTTGACAATGACAATCAATCTGCTGTTGGTACATGTAAAACCTGCGAAATTGTTGTCAATATTATTACTGTTTATAATATGAACAGGTACAGAATAAATGAATGTTTCTTTAGATAGTATAACAATTTCCGCTTCAAATTATGTCAATGTAAGCAAATGTAATGTGTGATTAATATACATAAACAATCAATATTATGTATTTCACTTACTCTTTAAATAAAACTATTTATCGATATATTTTACTTTGTTCGGTTATTTTTATTAATTATAATATTTAATAATGATATACTTGAGATTTTGTCTGAAAATGTGATGTGTACAGATAAGATATACTGCAGTTTAAGGTTATGTTTATAAACGACAAAATATATCTGCATATTTCTTCTTCTTCCATAAGTGTATGTGCCTAAAATATGAAATTCCGTGCTTGGTGTGAAATTTAAATCGCTCTCACTTACATTTTCTTTCCAATTATAGGACATGTACAATAACAATATACAAAAATTTACAGCCAGCAAATTAACAAAGGGACAAAAAAAACATAATAAAGGTACAAAAAGAAAAATTGTTACAAATATGGCATATTTCAATCAAATAGAATACAAATAAATATATATATATATATATATTGTGACGATCTTTGGCCTGATCGCCAAAGATGTGACGTTCTCTGCTTGTCGCCGCCACCTCGGTGAGCTTGCCTCGGGCGCCAGTCTTCGTTGTCGGTGCGGTTGTTGGCGACGACGTCGTTTACCTAGATAGCTCTGTGGAGGTAATGGTTCCAGGGATTTTCAAATGACACTTCATGCACCAGTTTAAAAGATTTATTCAATAAATAAAATAAAGACACACTAGGATAGTCAGGAAGGAAGTCGGTGCCGTAGCGTACAGCGTAACTCTTTCTAAAACGTGGTCAACTTGTTGGCTAATGTGGAAAGACGCCACAATATCAACAATTGACTCAACCCAGACTTTTACGTAAGTTAACTGATCAGCTTAATTGCCGGCTACCGTAGGAAGACGCCACAGTCCCAACAATTAAACTAATCATCACACTGATTGTTGGCTATCCTAGGAAGACGTTATGATAGCAACAATCAAGCTAAACCTGATTATAAAATAAACTACACTGACTAGATTAATTGCTGGCTATTGTAGGAAGACGCTACAATACCAACAATTAAACTAATCTTCAAACTTATTGTTGACTATCCTAGGAAGACGCTATGATAGCAACAATCGAGCTACACCTGATTTTAAATAAACCAAAAATAAATCTAACTAGCAGGTAGTATTGCTGAGAATTATCGGCAATAAAACTAATAACGGAAATTACTTTCTCACCTCAATAAAACACTGACGGTCGGAACGGTACTCGGGGATGCTTCACCAGACGCTGGGGATAACTGAGTGTTCAGAAAACGCGAACACTCTGCCAGTGTTGATTTTTTTGCCGGCTTATATACTGGCCCATGATACCAAAATTCACAAAAATTGTAAATTAAATTAAAGATTCTTGTTCTCAAATACGGTTTCAAATTGCAGAATTGTAAATATCAAATATATTTTATATCCGAGCGCTGCTTGAACCGACGAACTTAGGTTTACCGCGCTAACGCGCCAGCCCGCTCGGCCATGAAATCTGTGTTGGAAATACGGCGGTAAATGAACATTTGTACATATATATATATATATATATATATATATATATATATATATATATATATATATTTCAATCAATTAAATAGATCAGGTTGGTTATTCGATAAGTTGTAATTTGAACACATGTGGTGGATTGGAGATTTAGAGGCAATATTGGTGTGTGGTGTAAAAATACGAAATAAAATGAAGTTTCTAGTATTCATGGGACGTACTTTAAAATTAATTAAACTAAGAGTAACCGGGTCATCAATTGTATGATTAAGAATCTTCCTGAGAGTATTCAGTGAGAAAGTGATCCTACGATTAGATAATGTATCAAATGAAAAATTGGTATTTAATGTATTGTATGATAGTGAATGAGGTGGGAAACTTCCCATTAGTTTGAAGTAAATAAACTTGAAAAATTTCCTTTGTACATTTTCTAGTGCTTTAATTTGATTCTTATATTTGGGGTTCCAAATAAAAGCACAATATTCAAGCTTTGAACGAATATAAGCATAATATAGTGCAAAAATGGGAGATAAATTAGTAAAGTTACGGGTATTACGCTTAATAAATCCCAGTAGCATAATAGAAGAAGATAATAAATTGTGAATATGAAGGGAATATGTGAGTTGAGGGTCAAAGATAATGCCTAAGTCAGTTACCTCGTAACACCTTTCAACAGACGATGTATGGATAGTATAAATGTAAATTAAATAATTTTTCTTTCTTGTGAAGGTCATTATTTTACATTTAGAAATATTTAAATGAAGTTTGTTACTAAGCCACCAATTAGTGAGGTTATCTAAATCTGATTGCAAAGAAATATAATCATTGATATTATCAATAGCACTAAATATTTTTAAATCATCTGCAAACAGAAGGTTATTCGATTCGGTAATGTCATTTATGAACATTAGAAAAAGAAGGGGCCCTAGGTTGGACCCCTGAGGTACACCTGATGTTACTGGTAATAACTGAGAAGAATTACCAAGAATATGAACATAAAAACTTCTGTTTTGAAGGTATGACGAAATTAACTGAATCAGGGGATCTGAGAGAGCGAACGCAGAAAGCTTATGAATTATTATCCGGCGATCAATTCGGTCAAATGCCTTGGCAAAATCGGTAAACACTACGTTGACCTGACCATTTTTGTTACGAACTTCAGAAGTATGATGAGAGAAGGAACAGAGATTAGTGACCGGAAACAAAGGTGGGTATATTTTTTTTTTATGGCGGCAAAAACAATTTCTGTAGAAACCATGATTATCGTTATCGCGTTGTTATTATACATATGAAGAGTAGGAAGGAGATCATCAGAGGGGAGAGAATAGACGCTATGAAAATAAGATGCACAGCCGTTTGCAATTTCATGTGACTTATCGTAAGTATTTCTGTTCTTAAACATTTTGCTCGGAATCTCAGAGTGAGAACGTTTAGAACGGATGAACTGCCAAAATATATTCGGGTCAAACTGAGATAGAATCTTTGCATTTTTTATTAAATTGTTCATAATAAAAAGATACATTACGAGGGCAGGGTGAAAAGTACCTGAAAAATAAAACTGATAGCGCCACAATCGCAAATCTCATATGATATTTGTGATGTACCATCTTTAACTAGAACGCATTAAAATTTTCAGACTGATATGTCATTCAGTTCTGTTTTGGCACCCATCGAAAGCAAGCAACCTTGAAGATTTTGGAAAACATGGAAAAAATTAATTTCGCGTCTTGATTAAACATGATTTCTTGCGTGGAAAAAACATTACGCAAACCAAAGCATCGCTTGTTAAACATTATGGGGACTCCTTACCATCGATTGGCACGATCCACAAATATTTTACGGATTTTCATTGTGGTAGTATGACCACAAAGAACGCCGTACATTCTGGTCGTTCAATTGAGGTTACAACGCCAGAAATCGTCGATAAAATCCATGATATGATATTGGACGATCGGCGAGTTAAATTGCACGAGATGACTGAGGCTATGAGCATCTCAACCGAACGGGTACGGAACATTTTGCATAAATGTTTGGATATGAGAAAGCTATATGCCAGATGGGTGTCGCATTTGCTCTCTGTTGACAACAAAATTCAAAGGAGTGTTTGGCGATGTTCAAGAGTATTAAGAAGGACTTTTTGCGCCGTTTCGTAACCGTGGACGAAACATGGATCCATCACAACACACAATAGACCATTTGGAAGGGATCGAAAAATTATAAAAACGTTGGACGAAGTGTATCGAGCTACAAGGAGATTATGTTGAGAAATGAAATATGTTTTGACCAAATAAATCATTTCTCGTTTCATTTTTCAGGGAATTTTCACCCTGCCCTCGTAGAATATTTTTTATGCATCTTTAACAAGTATTTTTTTCCGTTTAATGGAAGTAATCCAAGGTGGAAAGGTAGATTTGCTGGGAGTTGAGATAGGAGCGCATTGTGCAAACATATTAAATAACGTATTATAAAAAAATTACACTGATCATTGACATCATTAAATGAATTAAGTACGGATCAATCAAACTGATCTATTACAGAATAAAGTAAGATAAAATTTGACTTTTTGAAATTAAACTTATGTGATGAAATATTAGGTAAATATGAAACTGTATTTGTGGAAATATTAATAAAAATATTAAGCGGACTATGATGTACATATGACTCACTAAATAATGAGTTTTCATTTGTAACTGAACAATGAAGGATAGAAAAATTACCAAATATAATATTCTACCATTACTTTTATATATCGAGTTATATTGTTGAGAATCAGTAACACCGAGAAAAATTTTCAGTGAACACATTATGCTAGAATTTGAATTAATTACATATTCCATAATGTTTATATATGGACCGTTTATTTTGAAAGTCGTGTAAGTCCATTTTTTTTAAATGAGATATCACGTAATTTATGCTTAATTTAGTGTAAATTTTTGATTTATAACAAGATAAAATTTAATTTCTTAAAAAATGCCCATGCTTTGTTCAATTTTAAATTGGCCGGTAAAAGAAATTGTGTAACCATTAATTAAGAAAGTGGTGTAAGTCCAATTTCCATAGACAGGTAGCAGGGTCAGTGGCCTGCTGTTTTACATATGATTTACTTCACGTGTCGAAAGTTACTATTTTAGATTACATATTTTATTTTCCTCCTAAAATGGATTATTTCATATTAACATCAGATAGTTATATAGGTAGGAAGAAATGCTAAATCAATATTATTTAAAAAAAAATAAATATTAAATGGATTACAGGCTTAACGTGGTAAATAAAATTGCAAAAATTTGAACAATTTTTAATTTAGTAGTGTGTTTTAATAAGCCAAGGTAATGTAAGAATAAAATTAAAGGACTTAGGCTTAAGTTGTAGTCATTTATTGAAGATTAGTTGACAACGTTCCGGTTACGGGTGTAACTATCTTCAGGTCTAGGTATAAAATAAAACAACAATAAGATAATTGTTGGTCAATACAAAATGAACAATAAACTAACCAGAGAATTAGTTGGTAATAAGTAACAATATAAAGAAATTTTATTCTTTTACTATGAATTCTTAAATTCTTAAATCAAAGTCCAGAGTCAGCAATGCGCAAATAAAAAAAATACTAATATGAAGTTAACAAGGCGAAAACAGGTCTCTAAATTGCAATGCTGACTCTGAAGAGTCGGTGAGACGACTGACAAAAATTCGCAAGCTACTAATTGAATACGAAAGCATAGCCAACTTCATTGAATTGCGCTACGCTTATTATGGCCGTTTCAATCCGTCGTTTTGCCATATAAACATTTGTCGTGAGTTTTTTACAGTTTTGGTACGTCAAGTAATGCCATCTAGTGCTTTTTATTCTAATTAAAGGAAAGTGACAACGCTGTCAAGTTACAAATCCTAAGTTCGTCGGTTCAAGCCGCGCTGGGATATAAAATATACTTTATATTTACAATTCTGCAATTTGAAACCGCATTTCAGAACAAGAATCTTTAATTTAATTTACAATTTTTGTGAATTTTGGTATCAAGGGCCAGTATATAAGCCGACAAAAAACTTAGTTTTACTAATGCTAGAAGAAGATGTTATTCCTGATTGTCAATTTAACGTACTATATTATAGAAGATATGTTGATGATTGTTTATTTATAACTCCGTTGAAGAATGTTGAAACAATCTTTCAAAAATTTAATAGTTTCCACCCACGTTTGACATTTACTATTGAGCATGAATTTAATAATTCAATAAATTTTTTGGATGTCACTTTATTTAGATCAGAAAACAAAATTTTTACTAATTGGTTTAGAAAAGCAACTTCATCTGGTAGATATTTACATTTTTATTCTTACACAGACATACAATATAAGAAGAGTGTTGTTATTGCTTTGGTTGACCGATATATTAAGCTTTCAGAACCATGTTTCCATAATTCAAATTTTAAAATTATTTATAACATTTTAACTCGTAATGGTTACCCTTCATCTTTTATTACAAAACATATTAAGAATAGATTATATAAATTGGCTCATGGACACAACAATGATAATTTTTATTTTATTTTACCAAATAATGAAGAAAAACCAGATAAATAGTTTTATTTAAAGAGTAGGGTAAGTGAAATACATAATATTGATTGTTTATGTATATTAATAACACGTTACATTTGCTTACATTGACATAATTTGAAGCGGAAATTGTTATAATATCTAAGAAACATTCATTTCTTCTGTACCTGTTCATATTATTAACAGTAATAATATTGACAACAATTTCGCAGGTTTTACATGTACCAACAGCAGATTGATAGTCATTGTCAAGAATAGATCCAACAATTACCTTTCGAGGTGTATATGATAAAGAAGAATCACTCAGTGTAGTATTCCAATCTTCCAATCAAAAATAAGTTTTGACATGATTCTGAAAGAAAAGTAAAAAACGGTCTAATATCACAAGAAATAAACATTGAATCAAATAAAAAAATCAACATAATCACAAGTAGCCACAAGCCTTTCACCGACTAAATGCTTGAAATAAATTTGCAAAACGATTTTATAAAATAATGTTTATTTCTTGTGATATTAGGCCGTTTTTTACTTTTCTTTCAGAATCATGTCAAAACTTATTTTTGCGTTTAGAGCGCCATCTATTCCGAATTGGAAAAAAATTTTCAGATAAAATTAACTTATTTTTTTTCGCAGAATACGAATCTGTAATAAAAAATGGGGGTTCCCCTTTAAGGTTTCAACGTTGCCCCCCACCCCACCCCACAAAAGTACTCTATAATTATTTATTCAACTGATAACTTTCTTGAATACATATTTATCAACACTACTTTAGCTACTCAAATGCCAAAAACGCATAAATTGTAGGAAAATTTTCAAAAATTAATAACTTCACGCCTAATCGTCCTAGGAACTTGAATTTGTGTGCGCCTTGGAGGAAAGTGAAAAAAGTGCGCAATATATATATATATATATATATATATAATCACCTGTAATTACAAAATTATTATTTGAAATGAATGCTAGAGAATCAATGTATTCAAATTGCGTCAAATACAAAATACTTTCAGCACTAGTGTTGCTTTGCTTATAGAAACGCACTTGGTCTGCATTTGTCTACTTTCCATACATAACCATGGCAATAATAGTTACGTAATAACAAAGAAATCGCACAGTTGCAGGAAATAGTATTTATTTATTATTATTGTTTGAAACAGTTGCTTCATCTGACAGATAATAATCATTCTCCTGTTTTATACCTACCCATATGAATTATTCAGGAACAAATTTTAATTAACAACAATAAATAATTAATTATCCACTACAATTTTAACTTTACAATCATTTCGAAAGTTATTCTCTGAGATTGTTTCCTATTTTACTTCCATATCTTAAGTTCGTAGTACCTAATTTTGGAATATTTTTCCCTAAAAATGTTTGAAATAATAATATAGATTCCTTCTTGTATTATATAATTTAATTATACTATAATAGTAATAAAGTGTATAATGCCGTTATTCAACGAAATACCTAGATGATTTATAACATTCCAATTGTGAAACTGTATTATTTACCAGATATTTTTTATATTAGAACGCATTCTTCGCTAGGCTTGCTTCACTCGCACATCTAACAAACAAACCTTAAGCATGTGAAACACATGCCCTACTGACTCAAGCCATTATATATAATATTTCCATTTTAGCTCAAATTATACCGAATTTTACACATTTATTCGCTCGCATTTTAAACAAACAAACCTTAAACACGTAAAACTATGAGGCGCCGTTTGCGACAATATACAGACTCGTAAATATACAATTCTTTTCACAATATATACTAAATTTTTGACAATATCACATAAAATATTGTATATATATTAAATTTATTACAATATCACAAAAAATATTGTATATATACAAATTTTGTGTACTGTATTAAGAAAATCGGGTATATTATAAACCTGTATATTGTGATATTTTTGTCGCGTTAAAAATATATACAGAATAGGATTGTGCCACTTATTCAGAGATGGCGCTGAATTTCAGGTAGTTCACGCTGCATTTTGGAGAGATAGTGCAACATTCGAACGAAATGGCGCTATGAAATGTACACCCGAGGGGTGTACAAAATATTATTTTTAATCTTTTTCCCCAGATTTAAAATAACTATCTTAGGTTTAGTTTAAGTAACATTAACAAAACTGGAATTTCTTTATAGCTAACGGAAATGAGATTACAATTTTTAAGTAACCTAAAAATAAATACTTCTAAATTTGAATGTTATGGAAAATTATATCATTGTTATGATAAATTCATATTATATAGAGACATTATAAATAGTGATTTGTTAAACTAGAGAAGAAAGTGCCTCTTTTTTCCACTCGCTCATGAGGCAATTCGAGCGAGAGTGGAAAAAACTGTTTCTTCTCGTGTTAGACACCACATTTTTTCACGACATGTTTCTAAAAACGATTGTCTCGAACCTTCAATACATTTTAAGAAAAGATTAGTAGAATAAGGGCCAGTTTTTCAATCGCCGGTTTACGCTCGATTAATGTTAACCATGATTAAATAATAATGGAAACCATAGTTTCCATTATTATTTAATCATGGTTAACATTAATCGGTGATTGAAAAACTGGCCCTAAGGGTAATATTTTGTTTATTTGAATCAAAATAGTTTATATTGACATGACTAGTAGAATGAGGTTAATATTTTATTTATTTGAATCAAAATAGTTTATATTGACAATACAGTTAGTGCAATATCTGTTCTTGGATTTATCGGGTAACAGTTTGTCATTAGTACCTTCTGCAATGTGTCTTATTTCGAGATGTGTATTTGGTTGTCTAATGTAGATAGATATTTCCTATATATATTTTTTAATGTAATGAAAAAAAATGTTCTCTTCATTTCTTTTACAAATATTTTTTGCTTTCGTTGTTAGTTATAGTCATAGTTACATCCCCACATATATTTATTATTTATGTTTTATTTAATATTTGAGCCATTTATAGTAAATTTATAATTTCTCCGATTTTTTTTTCTGTTTTTTCAGAACATTTGACTATTATTTATTAAGGGCTACTTATCAACTTATGGCACAATGGTAGCTAGCCGGGTTGTGGTAATTAGAACCCGAGTTCAATTCCCATAGCCGGCAACTGATTTTCACCACATTTAAAATTATCCCTGTGGCTCCCTCACCACTTACATCTCTGGAAGACTGTAATTTGATGGCTGGTAACCGCACTTCACGCGTATAAATAAATCACGTATCAAGATCTGTCCCGGCAGACTGCCACACATGGAAATGGGTAAAAGGTGTGATGATTATTTATTTAACTAGGGAATAAAGAGTAAAAAAAAAATGTTGATCTCTGAGGTAACCAATAATTATTGCAAAGCAATTGTTCCAAATATTAAAATAAAGTAGTAGTCTTGTGAATAACAACAAAATATTCCGAAAATTAAAAAAACCAAAAAGTAAACATAAATTTATAATACATGTTTCAAAAATGACGCCATTACCAAAAAAAAAAAACAATAATTTTAGTTGAGACCAAAGATACTTTGCATTAATAATAATTATTATTTGTGTACATAGACAGAAGTTAAACTTTGTGTTTGTAATCAATCGAGGCAAATAAATCACATAAGTACTCATAAAAAGGAGTACCGGGGTGCAGATGAGATAACTTATGCAAATCTATTGTTTATCTACGTTGTTTATTAATCGGTGTTATTCATTGACATCTTCTACATTTAAAAATTTTATTTGTTCGCATTTCGATCATCTACCACATACTTAGTTAATTTTAATCTAGTTTTTACAGTAACTAATCAAGTAAAACAAGAAATGTTAACTAAACATATGCAATATTGAAATATCTACAATTTTTATTTGAATATTTTCTCTTTAAATTTTATTGGGACACAACGGCTGCGCAAAAAATTATTTTTAAATTTATAGCCGGTGGAGCTGCTTAATACCTTGAGTATTCAAGATATAGTACATAAATCTTATTTGGCTAAGTTGTGAAATAAAAAGTAATAATTTATTTGTAAAAGTTTTGTTATTTATTAGTCAAATATTTGTTTTCTCTTGTCTTGGGACAACAAAATAGAAAACTATACCTATTTATTGTTTAATTAAAAATATTTGTTGGCGTCAATGAAATAGGCAACCATTTACTCACTAAAACTTTGGTCATCCTTGATTTTTACACTATTGGTAAAGTAGGAAATTAATTTAAATTGCTACAGAACACTGTAATAAGCAGAGCCATCTTGCGGCAAATGTTCTAATCCTAGTCTGTATTCTAGAATTATGTCTGATATATGCATTTGAAGTACGACAAAATGCAAGAGGTAATATTTTACACAGTTGCTATTTTTCAATTTATTTAGTATATTTCCTCAAAATGTGTAATATTTTACTACATAAATCTTGTATATACGTTTAATCATAGAATATATTGTTTTAATTTACATGAAATATTTAAAACGTTTTGTCGCAAACGGCGCCTCATATAAAACACACGTTCCACAAACGCCAAATTTTATATTTAATACATTTAAATGAAACATAATATACATAGATTATTATCGTTGTTTTCCTAGTAATAATATTTTAATTTACGTGACGTGTAAACAAACAAAAAATCAGTTATCGTTAAACGAAAAATAACAGTTACGATTAATTAGTTTTTAAGTAAAACATATAACATAATAAAAATAATACTTTCTGGCGATTGAATCATAGAAGCAATGGATACAAAAACTAGTGGTGAAATGAAGTATTCTGTTTTCGTGCCAAACACGTCGGCTATTAATTAATTGTGCGAAAGAAAGGTAGGAAGGAGAAAATCACTTTCTTTTAATAATAACATTTTTATCCATTGCTACTCTAGTTCAATCGATAGAACGTCTACGGCTTTATTGGGAGATTTCTGGTTCTAATCCTGGTTAAGTCAAAATCACTATTTCAAAACATAAAATAGTAATGTAATTATTATTTTCTAAGTAAATTGATTAAATAAAATTACAAAGGTCCCGGGTTAAAATTATAGTGGTATCCTAATTGTTCTCTTTATAATTTAATTAAAATAGCACTTTTTATTCACACATAATTTCCATATCCTTCAAATTTTTTAATTCATTTCGTACACCGACAAGGCAGTTGCAAAGATATGACTGAAATGAGAATAGCATCCTTTCTTTGCCTATTTCATTTAAAAAAAATTAGTCTCTGTTATTGTCTCGAAATTTTCCTTCATCTTCTTCTAAACAAGGCTTATTTTCTTTAATTTATACGTGGAATTTCAACCAGCGGTGCAATAATTCACACTTGCGTTTTTTTGTTGTAATAATTCCACTGTTTAGGTCTTTCATATAAATATCTAATAGTTTTAGTGGTTCATAATTTGTTTCTGCCAAATTAAATTTTGTTGCATGAACTATATCGTTCGCCTGAGAAATTATTTTTATATTAAAGTGGATTCTACAAATAAAGGTAATTATTTCTATATAAAAATTTCATTCGCTCCTGTATGTACCTGGATTCATTTAATATGTTTTTCTGGACCAACGATTCATAATAGATCCAATGTAAGTCAGAAACTAAAATAATTTTTTTAATTGTTTTTATTTTTCGAATCTCTCACTAAAATTTTCTCGTACTTTTTGCCTAACTTTTATTAAAATTAATAATTTATTATATAATACACACATATATATATATATATATATATATATATATATATATATATATATATATATATATATATATATATATATATATATATATATATATATATATATATATATATATATTCCTGTACTGTAATTGTATTGAGCAAAGTACCTAATAAATAAATGAATAAATAAAAGTTAAAGAAATGAATGAGTGATCATACCTTTGAGTTCTAAGTGCCGTTGTTATACCATCTACAACAAGCAACCAATGCGAAGAAAAATTACGCAAATTTATCCTTGAAATAAATAAAACAGGTAGCACTTAAAATTAAATCCTTCAATTCTTGCAATTTTTTAACGCTAACACTATAACACTTTTTTTAATTACTATAACTCCTAGTTATAATTTATAATTTTAGTAAAAGGCGCTAGTACTAGCATTCCTCTATCATCACTTATATTTAAAACTATAGCTAGGTTAATATATTTTCTGAGAGTTATAATACATTTCTATTAACCATCTAATCATCATCATTTTTAAAATTGTTATTTGGCATTCAACTAGTTCGAGCTAATTTGTAAAGAATAAGTGTGGTCTCATTTTAACTCTTTGGTTTTTAATGATTATTTAATTTTATATACTATCTAAATATGTATTATAAGTGAACCGTCATTTTTTGAAAGTTTTCCGTACATCTGTAAAGATTTCAGGACATAAAACAATTATTAAAATTATTATTTTATAAATATGGCGTTCTGATATATATATATACATATATATATATATATATATATATATATATATATATATATATATATATATACATATATATATATATATATATATATATATATATATATATATATATATATATATATATATATATATATATATATATATATACAGGATGGTCCATTTAAAGTGTTATCAGGAAATATCTCGGAAACTATAAATTTTACGCAAAAATGACCTAGACGAAAAACAATCGTACAAAAGGAGGCCATAATAACGAAATATTGGTTTTGTCCTAGATGGCGCTGTTATCGCTAAATCATGGTCAACTCAATTTTTTTAAATGAAAACCCCTATTTTTTATTATAGAATCAGATTCCTCATTAAAAATAAAGAAGAATTTATTTAGTTCACTTTTTCGTCAGCATGATAGGTGACGCTGTAATTGCGAAAAATGATGTTGCTTTCGGACGTTCTTGTATTAGAGCTTATGTGCGCGGCTGTGTATATACTGGATGTCCCATTTTAATCCGCCAGTAGCGATAATTCTGAAACATTGCATTGAATCAAAAAGTGTTCCAAATGAAAAGTTAATGGTTCTGAGGGGGACATCTGATGCCGTAGACTTTGCCCCCCCAGCCCCTCAAGGGGGGCGGGAACAGGGGGCAACTTTAAAATCTTAAATAGAAACCCCTATTTTTTATTGCAGATTCTGATAGAGGGTTAAAAAGTATGTAAGTTTTATTCGAAACATTTTTTTTATTGGTCGAGAGATGGCGCTGCAAATGTAAAAGTTAGGTTTTTTGTCAATTAAATTGCGAAAATCGTCACGTAATTAACTGTTATTATTACTTAAGACTTACTCACAACCTTACAAGGTGGTTTTTTTCTCAGCCTGCCCAAATACTAAAATACTAAAATTCATAATAAACAATATGCTACTTGCAGTGCTGTTAATTGAAAAGCACCGTGAACTGTAACCTACCATATTAACAGAGTGACAGGAAGAGTCTATGGTGCTATATACCCTAATTATTACAAAGTGAATATTTTGAAGCTGATATTATTTACTGAATACTAGTATGCAGTTCTACAAAGTGCTTGCATCCTTTAAATAATTTAATTTTAATTGGCTTTAATCCTGATGATAGTATATTTGATGGTGAAACATTGGACTTGAGTCATCCTCTAAAATAAAAAATAAAAATGTAGGACTAAATTCCTGTTTATCATCATCATCTGGCCAGTCGGATACTGAATTAATTATAAAGACATCCGTATTTAGTATAAAAAGATATCTGTTATCTTTTTAAAAGAACTTTCACAGAAGTAAATTAGTATTAAATGATTAACAACTTCTAAATATTAATTTAGCGACAGGTCTAATCTTTTTGCAGTGTTCCACACCCTAGTGTACTGTATCTCTGACATTCCTGCGGGTTCATAATTAAAGTCATAAATATAATTTCCGTCGACGCTGGCTGTGGGAGATGAAAACAAGCGAAGTAATGGTGCAGGAATCAGGGATCCAGCATAGCAACAGGATTTTAATAAATCATCCGAGAGCTCTGTAATCAGAAAGTGACAATTCTGTTTTCCTGCTGAATAGCAGCTAAGCAGAGACATAGTAACATCTGCTGTCAACAGGAGAAGCTTATTTTTTGTAATTACACGAGGCCCTATTTCTACGTTATCTACCTAACCACGAAAAAACAGGTATCATTTTTCAACGTAACTTTCTCAAACACTTATAATCTTAGGACATTTCTTTTCTAATTATTCTATGCAGTCAAAAAAAAAAGAATCCTTGGCCAGCTCTGCAAAAATTGTTCAACAGCTTCTTTAAGTGCTTCATCCAGTGGCAGCTGGTGAAATTTTTAAATAGGGATGCTGTTTAATATAAAATTATTCAGTATCACTTATTTATTAATAAGTATACAGGATGATTGAAAAAATAGGGACAAATAACTAATTTCTTTATTTTTAATTTTAGACCTATAGTTCAAATTACAATGTTGCGTACAAATTTAAATGCTATTTTTTGGTGAATAATGTTACGGAATCTCACTTCCGGTTTTATGGGAAACGATTTCAATAATATTATTTTAAACGTAATGATATCATTTTTATATTTTATTCTAAAAGTATTTAAAATTAGTTTTGCAATGTATTTGAACTCATGAATTTTTAATAAAAAAATTAACAGCATTTATGTTTATGTCTTTCTTTAGTGATTTTAGAGCAAAATAATTGAAATAAATCTTGTACATAATTAAATTCTGCGTTGCTAATCATATTTATTTATTTTAGTTCTAATTATGTTTAAAAGTTGCATTCAATAGAAAAAAAATGAAAATATGTTCACACAATAACCTGAGTAATTAACCATTTAACTAACCGCAGGCGTTATTAGTCCTGTCTACTAATTAAAGTAGCAGTCCATTTTTTTACACCTTTGAATACAAAACTCCAGCCAGGCATATTTACTTAATTGAGACTAATTATGCACTTTGATGTTACTAAATTAAATAGTTAACGTAACACGTTTACTCTGCACATACGAGTATCTGCTGCAGGTTTACACTGAAAAGTTGGCCATGATATGGTTCATGGTTTTCATGTTTATTAGCTGCGTTATAACTAATGGCACTTAGCAATTAAAACAGATTCTGATGTTATTTTTATTGGTTTACTCATTTTAGCTTTTATTAAAGTACGAATAAGTTTTACGAGTAACTAAGATAATATTTGCTACAGTTCTTTCAAATGGATTATATAGTTTATACTTGTAATATGTTCATCAGTAATATATAATTTCCATTTTAATATCAAAATTGCTTAATCAGTTGCAGAATAAATAGTTTTGTATTAGTTGAATGTAACAAGAAAGTATCCATCGGTTTGAAATTCAATTCAATAGGTACTGAAAACAAACAATCATCGAAATTTCCCAAGAGTTCAGTCGGATGTTTCAAGAATCCTAAAACAATTGCCGTGTTCACTGACAAAGAAACCGTTATTTAAACTGTACCTGTAATTGATAGATTCAATCAATTATTAGGTTCAGCTTGTGACAAGTATGATAATTTTAATATAATTTCCAATTCTGGAACTAAGAATGTATAACAGACTTTTCTAAAATAAAGACTTTTTAGCTTTCACCAGCAGTAACTTAAATGCGAGCATTAGCCTAAATGGAAATTGTGTTAAAGTAAAGGAGATATTAACTTCGGATAATTGTCCAGTTTCCGCCGTTTGCACCGTTTCCAAATTCTAAAATGAGATTGCATATCCTTCGCACTTTTCCTTTTTAAATTTATTACTTTATATTAGATAATCACCGCGCCATTGAGCGAGAATAAATAACGTGACCGCAATTCAATCTAAACTCGTTTTTTTCTCACCTGTAAAAAAAAATAATTTTCATTACTGTATAAATTGTAATTTTTTAAGAGATTAAAATTGTTATATAAATTAAATATTAAAGATAGAGTTTAATAAAATAAATTTCGGTTTATATGATTTTACAACTAGATATTATTACTTATTACATTTTTCGGTCAATGCTCGAAATCATATTCCCGATTTTGACACTCATTATCTCCATAAAATCTGAAGATAAAAAATGTCGTAAAATAACATAAGTAAAGAAATTGTGTCAGAAAATAAAAACCTTTTATCAATATTCATTAATTTATATATTAAACTTTATCTTTTTGAATAAACAACACTCGTCTGTTAAGTTTGAATTTCACTACGACTTTTGAATGGATATTTGGACTTGAATTACTATAGACTGTTATGCCACCGGATTGCTAGCATATCATTTTACTAAGATAAGTGTTATCTCTAATTTTTATAATAGTTCAGTTTTTTGTAGTATATATTCTTTTCATTTCGTTATTTGTTTATATTAGTGACGTACTTAAAAATTCTAAGTTATGTTTTTTTCTTAGGTGTTAGTATGATTGACTTTTGGCAGATGTTTCAACGTCATTTATTTATTTCTATTTCCCTTTACAGTTAATTATAAATCTGGTAAGCTACCTTAACTTCTGCTCTATTGCCGAGAGAACCTTTCTTTTATTATCTTTTGTTAAAATGAGGAATAAATGGGCAAAATTTGATGAATGTAAGTTTGGTAGGTGGCATGTTAGGAGTATAACTGGTAAAGAAAATGATTTGATGAATGTAATGCGTTTGTATGATATAGATGTTTTGTGTGTAAGTGAGACTAAGAGGAAAGACTGTAGGGAGGAAGTAGGAAAAGGTTTAAATCTGTTATTAAATGTTGATAAATGTAAAGTGTTCGTGTTTGAGAAGAGTGATTTGGTGACTGACTGCAATATTTCGGAGAATGGTGTGAGATTGGGTCAAGTGAATGAGTTTGTATACTTGGGTAGTATATTATGGACGTATTGACCATGAGATAGAAAGTAGAGTATCTGCGGGATGCAAGGTATTGGGTGCTCTGAGAACATTTGCTCGAAATGTAAATGCATCTGGAGATGCTCGATTAAGTATTTACAATACTGTTTTAGTACCTACATTGATGTATGGTAGTAAATGTATGGTGTGAATAAGGAAACATGAACGTCGTATAACCGCTATTTTCGGGGTGTATATACTAGAAAAGGTCGTGTCCGGAATACGCTGGCGTATGATGAGTATGAGATTGAAAAGAATGTAGTTAGGAAAGTAGGTATAAGTCAGCTGAGATGGTTTGGGCATGTAGAACGGATATAGAATGAGAGATTAGTGAAACAAGTGTATGTTGGTGAAACTAAAGGAGAAAGATTGCGTGGACGACCTATGAATAAATGGATGAATATGATTGAAGGATTGTTGCATGAACGAAAGTTTCCGAGTATGACGAATAAACGAGCTTGTATAAAAACAATTATGAATGTGGTAGAAGCTAAAGTGGCGTGTCAGGATAAGAGCGTTTGGCGTAGATTAATTGTGGGATGAATCTGATGATTTGATATAAGTGCAGAATTCTTGATTTCAGTTTTGTTGTTTAATCATTTCATTTGACAGTTTACCTGCAATTGTGTGAAATTCAGTTTCAAAAACTAGCCCCAGTGGCGATACTCCCTTCGTTTTTTATCTTTTTTATTCGTTTTCTGATCTAACATAGAGTGTTTAACTGCAATTGTATGGAATTTACTTTCTAGCTTGCCAGTTTGGATCACAATTTATAATAATCAAATAATTTTATTCATTGCTCAGTGATACCAACCATAGTAGTACTAAATAATTCATGAAATTCTACAATAGCAGACCCATCCAGCTAACGCCTTATTTCGTATGTCATAATGCTAAATTTAAATTCGTGACTGAATACACATACCTGGGGATACCCTTTACAAGCTCTGGAGTATATTGAAAGGCGAAAGACCTTATGAAAAGTAAGGCAAAATGTGCTGCCGACAACCTAAAAATCCTTATGGCTTAAACCAAAATGAACTCGTGGGAAGCAAAAATGAAATTATATAAAACAGTTATCTTACCCAAGCTACCATACGCTGATGAAGTGTATAGCTTACAATATACTCAGAAATTAGAATCAAAACAGGTAGGCTTTTTCAAACATATGTTCAATTGGTCAAAATTTACACCAAACTATATTGTTAGATCCGAAACAAACCTACCCATATTAGAAATAAGAATATTTGAATTAACAATAAATTATTGTAAGAAACTTTTACTCATGAACCTGAGCCGTTGTCCAAAATTATGCTATGCCAAACTACTATGATTAGACAATTGTAGACATAATAATAAAAACTACAATTGGGTTACTCAGGTCAAAAATATGTTCGAGAAAATTGAAGGATTACATATTAGGAACTAGTGCTGTGAGGATCCGACAAAATTTGGATCCGAGTACCCGGATATCCAAATATCCGGATCCTCGGATATCCGATGTTCGGATCTTGAAGCGGATATCCGTAAATTTCATTCGGATTTGGATTCGGATCCGAATCTTGACTTGGATCCGGATCCGAAGTTTTGTTTACGGATCCGGATCCAAATTTTAGTTCTAGATCTGATTCTTCATTTCGAATGTAAAGGCAAACATTGAAACTGAGTTCAAATTGAAACCATTGAAGTGGGCATGTTTATCTTTACAGCGGTCTGTAAACAGTAATAAATTTTATAATACCCCTCTAAAATAGCCAGGTAGTTTGTACATATATAAAGAAGAAAGGAATTTACTTTCACAGAGTCCTATTTAGTTAAATGATGAATAAAAAATACTAATTTGTATTATTTCACATATACGTACAGTAACATATTAATATGACATTAAATAAAATAAATAAATATATCATCACGCCTTCTACCCATTACTGGGTGTGGCACTCTGCTACAGCAGATCTCGGTAAGTGATATATTTTGCGCGTGAAGTGCGGTTACCAGTCGTCAAATCACGGCCCCCAAACATGTTAGTGGTGGAGGAGCCACAGGGATAGCTTTTTCAAATTATGAAAATTTGTCGCGTGTGGGAATCGAACCAGGGACCTCAAGATCCACAGGCCGACTTCATACCACTGTGCTAGCCATCCCATATTAATTCGAAAGAAAAATAACAGTTATAAATGAAATTTAATAAATAATTTTATTAATATGACATTAATTTCAATAATTTATTTTGTCATACTATGCGTATGAAGTTTGTAGCAAAACTCATTAAATGCTTTTTAAGAAAACGATTCTAATTTCTTTTTACTTAGCTTATAATTTTATGGGAGTTAGTATATGCGATATGTAAAAAGTACTTGCATGATAACATTTATTATTGCTCATTTAGAAAAATATATATTGTCATACTCTTAAACATACGAGTACAATAAAGCATAAAGCATAAAATTTCGCATGTAAAGAAAAGAACGGTGACAATTCTTTGAAAATTGAAATTCTGCAGTTCTAAGATTTTATAACATTCATTAGAACAAATACTTGAAAGCAAAAAGGGATTAAGGTGAAATTTGAAAAATAATGGCTATAGGTTCATTGCAGGTAGCGAATACATATTTATTTACTTCGAGCACGTGTTTCACATAAAAGGGATTGTTTTTGTTACCTACTTACCTACTAGTTCTGTGAAATTTCCTTGTTAGCAGATGCTAAAAGTTGTTCAACAGAAATTTAAACATCAGAAATATGCCGACATGAAACGAAAATGCTTAGTGGATTATTTCATAATCACATTTATTTGGTTTTACTCAGAATAATTGAAGAGAACCGATCCGGATACTGAAATTCCATATCTAAAATTCCATACTCATACTCACATTCGAATCTAAGATCAGATGCTCAAATCCGTTTCCAAGATTCGACATTTGGATCCGGATTCAAGATCCAGTACTGAGATTCGGATTCAAAATTCAATACTCAGATTCGGATCCAAATCCAATACTCAGATCCGGATCCAAAATCCGATACTCAGATCCGGATCCAAAATCCGATACTCAGATCCGGATCGAAAATCCGACACTCAGATCCGAATCCAAAATCCGATACTGAGATTTGGATCCGAGATCCGGATAATTGAATATATTCGGATATTTTTGGATTCGAAGCCGAAACTATCCGGATCCGGATTCCACCACTATTAGGAACCAACAAAGTTTTATCACGCTAGATAGCTGCTCGGATCAGTTGGTCGAAAATCTCACTACCTTATCAGCAGCTGAAGATCAACGTAGGGTACTTAATTCTACATACTATATATTATACAAGGATATTACTATTCCCACTCCCGAATTTAATTATCTAAAATCAGATGTAAGCTTTCAGGTTATGAAAATCATTAGTCAAATCCGGGTCGCATCAACATGTGAGATATTATAATTATTCATAAATGGTATATTGTAGAGGTCGGCATATTTGAAAATTTTGATATCCGATCCGATCCGATCCGACTTGATTCCAGATCCGATCCGATCCGACTCTATCCGAGATCCGACCCGATCCGATCCGATCCGATCCGATCCGATCCGATCCGATCCGATCCGATCCGATCCGATCCGATCCGATCCGATCCGATCCGATCCGATCCGATCCGATCCGATCCGATCCGATCCGATCCGATCCGATCCGATCCGATCCGATCCGATCCGATCCGATCCGATCCGATCCGATCCGATCCGATCCGATCCGATCCGATCCGATCCGATCCGATCCGATCCGATCCGATCCGATCCGATCCGATCCGATCCGATCCGATCCGATCCGATCCGATCCGATCCGATCCGATCCGATCCGATCCGATCCGATCCGATCCGATCCGATCCGATCCGATCCGATCCGATCCGACCCGATCCGATCCGAAATCCGATCCGAAATCCGAGATCCGATCCGAAATCCGATCCGAAATCCGATTCGAAGATCCGATCCGAGATCCGATCCGAAATCAGATCCGAAATCAGATCCGAAATCAGATCCGAAATCAGATCCGAGATCCGACCAGACGTGTCATTAGATCAGTACAGTTTTTCCTATTTATATTAAACCAATTTTAACGTTGCATATTCGAAAGAAAAATAACAGTTATAGATGAAATTTAATAAATAATTTTATTATAAAAAACTAAAGAGACATATTTTGTTGTAACGTTATTTAATCATTTTTATCACAGAACATAAATGCTTATAAATACAACGTAGCATTATATTTCTTTAAAGAGGAATTGGAATTTATGTTTTTAATCAGAGTGAATACCTAAATGTTATGTACGGAACGGATGTTTTATCCGACTTTCGGATCGGATATTTTATCCGACTTTCGGATCGGATCTTTTATCCGACTTTCGGATCGGATCTTTTATCCAACTTTCGGATCGGATCTTTTATCCGACTTTCGGATCGGATATTTTATCCGACTTTTGGATCGGATCTTTTATCCGACTTTCGGATCGGATTCGGATTTCGGATATTTTTGCCGACCTCTAGTATATTGTACGAATTTGAAAATATTAATATTTGTTCTATTTGTAATAATTTAGTACTTGACAACATGTACCACCTCTTCGTGTCATGTTCGATGTACACTACCCTCAGGTAATTCTATCTTCAGAAATAACTTCAAGAGACAAACGAAGCAAATTTCCACGTCCAACTGCTATCCTTTGAATCAAAATATAAATTATATGACATCTACAATTTTACAATATATGCTCTCCTGATTCGAGCATTTGCAAATCAAATAGTTCTAATGTAAATACATACATTATTCTGTAAACATAATATTCACGTGTACTTATATTTACTCGTATCAATTACCACTCTCTTCTATAAGCTAACGCTTCTCACAAATAAACTATTATTATTATTGTTCTAGTTATAATTATTAAGCCGTAAAATTGATTTAAAAAAGGAATCAAAAAGATCCAGGGTTCTCGGATGAAACGCTTAAATGAAATTATTGGAATAATTTTTTTAAATTTATTTTAATAAGACAACGTTTCGAACACTCATTTGTGTTCATCTCTAGGTCTAACAAGAAAAATAGAAATTAGAATTATAAAAAGTTACAATAAAATATAAAACTTCTTACCAACACGTGGTAAAGTGTTGTGTACAAAAACAGAAAGGGAAATTATAACCGTAACAATACATACAATTGTTATTCCTAATAATACCAATAATATTGATTGACATTTAATGTTAAATTCAAATGCATTTAAATTTATATTTGAATAAAAAAAATATATCTAAGTGGTCTCTACTGAAACAAAGCAACGGTATATTCCGACATTCCGACGCATTTTTAGGACATCGTTATACAAATATATATATATATATATATATATATATATATATATATATATATATATATATATATATATATATATATATATATATATATATATATATATATATATATATATATATACCCATACAATTAACAAAATGAGTATAAATACCGCGGCCGAAACGACAGTAATCAGTCAATGTTTACGACGTCTGAGGTTTCAGTCAGTAGTCAGTGCTTAGGACACTTGAATTGAGTTCTCTGCCATTTTGTTAATTTCGGCGAGTTTCGCCGTATAGTCATCCGTCATCCGTCCCAGTGAGTTATTGCCTCCGCCGGTCATCCGTCCGGTCTCCAACACCACTGCAAGTTTTTGTCGAGGCATCGTCGACCGCCGGTAAGTTAGAATACTCCTCTGTTGTTTTAATTACTAATTAACTAAGATATTTCGCGCCTCGCAAACGATCTAGAAATGCACTCACGTAAGGAATTGGGTAAGCAGCCTTTGTCGTAGCCTGAATAATTTTTCTAAAATCGTCACAAAATCGAAATCCTCCATCTTTCTTAGGTACCATTAAAATTGTCGAGGACCATTGACTGTTAGAAGTTTTGATGATTTCGTCCGAGAGCTTTATCAACATGCTGCTACATGACTGGTGACACTGGGTAGTAACGCTGCTTGATGGGAACATCCGATACCAGCTTGACTCCGTGCTCTAATAATATAGTACAGCCCAAAGATGATTCCAAGCGCGTAAAATTATTGTTCAAAAAAGTATTTAACTTTTGTTGCTCGAATGATGTAAGTTTGCTAGGTGATAATAAAACTGAAGCCAAACTAATATTCATTTCCGGCGAAAACTTCCATTCATTCCGGCTAAAATCAGATATAATATTCATAGTGCACCAGAAATCTATTAATTTAACGACCAAGAAATTTATTAATTTAACTTTACCCATGCAGTTCACAGGCAAAAGGACTGAACCTATGCTTGATCAAAAACTACCGTTCGCGACTTTACATTGTGGGTTATCAGTATCTTTTAACGTAATACCTAACTTTCAAATGATTTCCCAATTCTCCCTGCCTATAATGGAGCAAGATGCTCCCGAATCTAACAAATCCAAAAATTTATAGCCAAATTCGCAAATTCTAAGTAAGGTCGTTCGTCATTCCCTAAGTAAGCCAGAAGATAATCTAACATGGCGGGCTTGTTTGCCATGAGGATAACAGAGGTAGGTAAGGTTGATGTGGTTGTAATATGTGATAAAATTGACCGAGGAGACGCAACGTGACCATTCAACATCTCGTGGTGCCGTTTCGCGACCACGCAGGGAAATTTCTTTTCGTCAGGTCTGTTTGCTGTATCTGAAGTAATAGATATGTTTAGGTGCGGTAAACATGGCTGCACGGTGTCCTTGAGTTTGACAACTCCAACAATTAAATCAGTACCGAGTTGTTGATTCTGTTGCATGTGGATCGGGAGATCCAGAACATTTGGTGGATTTCGAAAATGTTGAGTGCGTAAGTAAGCTTTTAACTGAAAACATCATACGTCTACTTCATTCACAGAGCGCAATAATTCCTTTCCAAGATGTAACTGAAGATAAGTTTGGAAGTTACGTCAAATCAACGTCACTCGTTCCTATTCGCTTGGTGGATGTGACAGTCTGCTAAAGAATCCTTGCATGTTGATAACGAAGACAGCAACTCTTTCGTCGCTACCCTAAGTACGGTGACTCATTTCGTCCCATAACTCAAATTCGTAATCGCAAGGAAGAAAAGTACGTCGCAATACTGATAGTAAATCGTCCCACGAAGTAAATGTATCCTTCTTAGATCGAAACCAAGTTAAAGCTGGGCCTGTAAATAATTCCACTGCTAAAGAAAATAATTGGGGTTTACTAACATTTCTCGCCTGTCTCAATTTTCAGTAGGCACAAGAAAACTTGACGTAACAACCTTCGTTGTATTTTAGATTCCACTTATTGATGGCACAAGAAGCATGATCAGATCTACAAGTCATATGTAGATTCACCGAAATATCTTCTACCGCTCGAGTCAATCGTCTTTCGAAGTCTGACACAACACGAGAACTAGAAGTTGCTTCTGGAACTGCATCTCTCTCAAAACTACCGTCCCTAGACTCATTTGAATCCGGTTGCTTGTCTTCCAAAAACGATGTCTCGTGTTCCGATAACTGTCTAAGCTTAAGCCGAGAATTCTGATTTGATTAGTTTATCGGAGAGACGTAAACAAATAAACAACAGACGGTTAACTAATAATTAACGGGGTAAATAATGTAAGTGGAATTGTATATTACAAAAATCATAAAATATTACAAATTTATTTTTATTATAATTAGTTACGTATTTAAGTGAAATAAAAAGTGTATCAAAATAAAATATATTCCAATCAAGAAAGAGAGTGATCAACTGTAAATTAAATGAGATAGCAAAAGCCGTGGGTCGCCTTATTTCTGAGTAGAGTAAATTCCTAAATAATAAAACAAAAGCGCAAAATGAAAGACGCGATTCGCTGGTATTAACGGTCGCGAGGAGGAACGCCAGATTAAAGCGTAAACGCAGGCCCTCCAAGATACTGTGACACACAAACTACACACCATTATTGTGAAGAACAAATAAAATAAAAAAGAAACTAAATTAAATAAAACAGGAAAAAAGCGCTTGACCGGCTAAATTACAAAGGTTAAATTCTATTTTAGATTACAGGAATAGGAATAAGGTCAAAAAAGTATCAAGAGATTAGATTGGCACGCCATAATATCACATTTTGAAAGCCATAGAAAATTTGGTTTGTGTTTTACTTATATAGTTAATATGTAACTCAGATTATTGATACCATAAGTCAACTAAATTTTTAGAAAATTTACAACATTTAATAAAAAATGATTGTTGATGTTAGAAATTAATGATACTATTTGCAAATTATAAATCATTGATTGAGTATTGCATTTTTTCATCCAGATCTAGTAAGTGTAATCCAATATTTTGTCTGTAATGTTTTCAACTGCCCGTAACATCTGCAAAATTATTTTATTTCCAGTTATTTTATTTTTATGTTCTCATCTCTATTTTTCTTATTTACTATTTTAATTTTTCATAACAAGGGATTATAGTTCTTAACTTAATATTGTCTAAATATCAGTTTCTTTGTTTTTGAGGATAATTATTGGATTATGTTTAAAATATACTTTTTTTTATTTGCAAAGAGTTATGGTTTTCAATATTTCGCTTTAATATTCTTTCTATATTTGTATAAATTTTTTGTTGTTTTATTTTATGACATTCCTCTACATTTGTTAATTATATTATGATAAAATATTTTCGTTTGAAATGCCAAAAAGTATTTCATTTTAAATTGACTGGGGTTTGTCTTATTCTAAGTATAGCTAGAATTTATAGGCGAACATTTTGCATAAAATATGGAAATATATTTGAGTGTTACCCGAAAGTTTCCGAACTAATTTTTTTTTAAAAAAGCTGTTTTTATTAAAACTTCAAACCAACAAAATATCTCCTTCAAAATAATCCCCACCTACAGTTACACACCTGTCCCATCTTTTTTTCCACTGTTCAAAACACTTTTCGTAGTCAGTTTTTTCATTAGCGCTTAGGACTTTGTGCGATATAGATTGAATCTCCTCAACAGTCTCAAATATCTCACCTTTCAGCTTGGTTTTCATTTTTGGGAAGACGAAATGTCGCAAGGAGCGAGGTCTGGTGAGTAAGGGGGATGGGAGAGAACATTTGTTTGTTTGAGAACACGATTTTGCCATTGATCATGTGTCAACATAAGGGGAACAAATTTTGCAGCAATTCTGCGGATCCCAAGTTCGTCCGCCAAAATTCTTTATACTGAGCCATAGGACGTTCCAGCTTTATTACAGGTGCCATGAATTGATTGTTGACGCTCTCGGAGAATTGTTCACGCACAATTTGGATGTTTTGGTGCATACTCATCCTTCCATTCTTGAGCCTCTTAAATCATTGAAAGGCATGATTTTTTTTTACCTTGACTTCATCACCAAATACTTCTCGAAGCATTTGGTGAGTTTCGGTCATCGTTTTCCCTAGCTTGAAACAAAATTAGATGCAAATGCGCTCTTTCAAATCGCTCATCACGCTATCGCAGAACACAACAAACAGTAACACAGATTATTTTAGGGTTAATCTGAAAATTCTTCATTCAATATATTCGATATATTACGCAACAAGGTAAAAACCACATTTTTATTGAGCAAATCTTATTTTTTCTTAATTGATAGGGTAATAGCACCCTTCGCTCCATTACGGTTTAACTTTAAATTATCTATCAATTTTACTAATTCTGTTAAAGATGCTTCTTGTTTTTCTAGTTTTAAGAATGCTTCAGAAATGAATCGGTAATTGTTATTTATAAAACTCATATATTGACATATTCTTGGGTTAATTAAAATTAGTTATATTTCTTTAATCGCCGCAGATGAATCTTCGTCAAATTGTGATGTTATATTTTGTATTTGTTGTACTCCAACCGTGTAATTACTGGTTTATGAGGCAATTGCACATCTGGTATAAAAACTTTCGTCATGTTATTAACTAAATCGTTTAGAAGTGGAAACTGATTTCGGACTTGTTTTTTGTTGTTTTGTTTTCTAATTGTGCTTTAATTTTAGATATTGTTTCTACATACAATTTATCAATTGTAGTAGGATGTCTCCTATAGATATCTGCGAAGTATTCGTTGAAGTTTTTATCTCGCAATTTTTTTTTGTGAAGAGTTCTAGTCTATTAAACTTTTTTTGCTTGAAATCTACATAATAAAACAAAATTGAATTAATGCCAAAATAACAAAATATAAAATAATTATTCGTAATATTAATAAATTACATAAAAATTGAAATATGAAAATCGAACTTACCGTTTTTCCACAGGGTTTGCAAGAAATACCATTACTTTCTAAAGACAATTCCGGATAAGGTCGAATCCATAAAATTATTTTCGAATATATGTTACTATTCACGATCAAGTAAAAATAATGAATAGTTTAAAATGAATGAAGCCAGTAAATTGTAGTTTTATTTAATTACATTAAAACTATCCCTGTTTCTCCCTCGCCACTTACATTTTTGGAGACCGTGATTTGACGGCTGGTAACCGCACTTCACGCGTAAAATATATCACTTACCGAGATCTGCTACGGCAGAATACCAAACCCAGTAATGGGTAGTAGGCGTGATGATATTTTTATTTTTTATTTAATTCTTATATGAAAATCATAATTTATTTCTAATTGTTTTTCTTCGTTCCTTACATTTTCTGTAATTTTTTGTGTGCTAAATAAATATCATATATTTGATCAAATCTTGTTCAAACGTCAATTCATTTTCAAATAAATCTCTATGTTATTAAAGTACCTTTTTTTTAATTTCTGTATTGTTTTTGAAATTGAATTTTCGTCTACGCTATAATTTATTTGAATATATTCGTCTTCATCTACTTTATTTTGTTCACTACTGTTTGCGGATTCATTGAGATTTAATTGTGGAAGTATATCAACATTTCTAAATATATTCGTATCTTCAAATATTTTATCTAATTTAGTTTTTACTTTTTCCCATTTTAAATAATCTATTCCACATCCTAATTTTGGCATATTTATAATATCATTACCAAATCTCTAAATTCCTTTAAAGAGTTATATACATTTTTCAATAATGGTTCCTCAAAGTTGTTTGTTTTTGTAATTAAATGAAATATTATTTTCATTTATGTTCTGAAAATCTTTTATTTATTATTTCTTGGCATTCGCAATACAAATTACAAACTTGTTTTATTTGAAACCTTATTATATTGAATTGTTTTTTAATAAGTAGAGGGAGTAATGCATTTCTTTAATAGAGTTTTATATATTAATACTACTAATAACTATATTCTAGTATAATTACAACTAGTGAAATTTAAAATATCTGTATGTAATATCATTGCACGTTTAGTTTTATTTTCAAGCCTTGTGAAGATAAATTAAGTCAGTAAATAGAAAAAAATAAATTTTCGAAAAATAAAACATGTATTATACATGCACAGGTACAATTACTTTGGAGTTAAATATTGTTTTAAGTAAATACAAAGATAATAACTTTTTCGCCGTAGATGGGTATATTATTATAGTATTGAAAAGTATATGTATATATTTTGTATTTGAATCAGTTGCCCAGGTAACTTCTTAATGTTGACAATACGAGTTTTCATTTATATTGATAATATATTTGACACATCTATGATTTTTTTTCCAAACCTATCATATTCAATAATAGGACATATTTCAATGTCATGCGATTCCCTAGAAAACAGAGTACACATAAAACTGAATAAGGTAATCCCCACCACAGCACTTTTTGCTTACTTTAACTTAATGCTATGCTGCTATCATGAATACATTATTGAATAACTAATAATAATTATAGTATGTTTTTAATAACTATTTCTTTTGCAATATTAAACTTGTAATACGGTAAATATACGATTCATCTTCTAAACCACCCGAAATTGTAAAATTTATATCTTGGAGAGATTTTATCGTAGAAAGATGGTTAAAAAGAAAAAAAAATCGTAATTTCTGTACTCACAACTTTTTATTTGAAATATTTTCTCCTAACTGTTACATATTTCTAGCTATTTACGAAAACTGTGTAACGCGACAATCATCTAGTATGAAACAAATATTTAATTTCGGACCTAAATTGTATTTCAATATCGAAGAATGTCACCGTCACAATGTTCGTAATACGAAGTAATTGTTGGGTTCAATTAAATGAAATAATTAGATTCCTTCTAAAAGACATGACAGTAACATGATATCTTGTACATTTAGTGAAATTCAATAATCAACGAAATATAATTTATTATTTGAATTTAGAGTAAATAAAATGATTTGAACACAAATTTCTGTGGTTAAATAAATATTAAAACAGTTCTCTCGTATTTACCTTACGGAAAAGGAAAACCACCCCAGACAGAGAGACGAAAGCCATCATCTAAAATATCATCTAAATAAATCAGAATATTTCTTGTACAAAGTTGCATATTTTATATATTTCGTTTATTATATCACAGAACTTATCACAACTATTTGTCAGTATATTAATATCTTCGTTTAATCATGGTTAAATCGGTGAATCAGTATTGTTGAAATTGGTGTAAATATAGATTGGCCCTGAGGCGACGATGAATGGAGGGTTTTGCTAAGTTTGTTTTATAGATAACCATTGTCCATTCATATGGATTTCCTTATAGGTAACCAATGCCTATCAGTAGGGAAGAGAGGTTCATTCGACGATAACCAATGCTCAGTGTTTTGTCGTTTTTGCAAACAATTAGCAAGTAATACTTGATGAGTAAATTAGTTCTAATAATAATATTTATTTCATTGTGACTCTCTTTCAGTATTACAATAATACTTAAATATATTATTCAATTTAGCAGAGGCTTCCATAAGTATTTTAGGTAAAATTGTATTGTTACTCTGACCAGTACCAATAACAATCTTTAACTGATTCAGATCATTAAGTTCATTGAAATTTACATTTGGTATGGCAAAGTTCACCAGTAGCCTGGCCGAGCCAAAAGTGCTCGGTAGTAGAAGAAAGGAATGTTCATCAACAATCTGGCCGAGCCAAAAGCGCTTGATGGTGAAATGGAAAGTTCACCAGCAGTCTGACCGCGCCAAAAGCGCTTGGTGGAGGAAATGAATCGAACTCTGGACTTACTAACATAATATAGTCAGCGTGGAGACACCGGAAAGTATCTTCGATTGAAGCAAAACGCGCAGCTTACATTCTAATATTTACCTCTCGTACCACCTGGAGAACTAGGGCTCCACGTGGATTTTATCTTCACCTTCTCTCGTCCGGTGATGTTGACGCAGGTACGCTTGGGTGTGGAGAAGGCATTTCAGGAGTGTTTGTTATATCATGATATCAGCGTTTGAACTCTAGAACGAAGAATTCGAAACACAGATGCACCTACACAGATACACTAATTATCAACACACTGTTCTCTCTTCCTCCTTGCATGGGGTTGAGTGGTAATATTTATTGTGCGTTCCTTGATGACTAATGAACATTTCCAGCAAGTTTACTCAATATTTTCTAATCATAATAAAAAGTAAAATAAATTTACGTTAGTATTTTAACTCCAATACTAAAATTTGCTTGCGATGGTCCATGCATCCCTCGCTGTAAATCGGGAAAAAAGTACTAGCATGTTTGGGAGTCCTGCTGAAAAATTAGCTTGTTTTCAGATTTTGTCCATTACTAAAAGTCGCCGCTGTCAGTGCATCTCGTGACATTTCTGTATGCATACACGTGTCGGTAGACGCGCGCGGTTATAAATGTCAATATTTTGATTTCTGCAGTACGGAATCCGTTCAAACTTGGCATAATATTTGTTAAATCATAAGGAACAACTTTTTCGCTGACAGTACTTGTCTAGGATTAATAGTACCTATTGCAGATATTTTAAATTAAAAATTTATCAAAGAAACGATGGCGATGCAACTTTGGTAAGTTGTTGTGCGCAAGTCCATCTTGAAACAAAATGGCCGCAAGCTATCCTAAAAAGTACTGCACTGATTAAATTCAAATTTAGTATAGGCATAGAGGAGAACCAATCTTAACATATAGATATACTAAAGCTTTATTCCGCCATCTTGAAACAAAATGGCCGTTAGCTATCCTGAAAAGTACTGCACTGATTAAATTCAAATCTGGTATAGGTATAGAGAAGAAACAATCTTAACATATAGGTATAATAAAGCTTTAGTCCGCCATCTTGAAACAAAATGGCCGCTAGCTATTCTCAAAAGTACCGCACTTATTTAATTCAAATTTGGTATAGGCATAGACGAAAACCAATGTTAACATATATATAATATAATAAAGCATTTGTCCGTCATTTTGAAACAAAATAGCCGCTAGCTATCATGAAAAGTAATGCACTAATTTGATTCTAATTTCGTATAGGCATAGACGAAAACAAATATTAACATATAGATATAATAGAGCTTTAAGCCGCCATCTTGAAACAAAATGGCCGCTAGCTATCATGAAAAGTACTGCACTGATTCGATTAAAATTTGGTATAGGCATAGACGAGAACAAATCTTAGTTTATAGGTAAAAATAAACCTGCACTGATTAAATTCAAATTATAGGCATACATGAAAACAAATATTAACATATAGGTAAAATAAAGCATTAGTGCGCCATTTTTAAACAAAATGGCCGCTAGCTATCATGAAAAATGCTGCACAAATTCGATTCAAATTTCGTATTGGCATAGATGAAAACAAATCTTAACATATAGATATAATAAAGCTTAAAGCCGCCATCTTGAAACAAAATGGCTGCTAGCAATCTTGAAAAGTACTTCACTGATTAAATTCAAATTTGGTATAGGCATAGATGAAAACCAATCTTAACATATAGGTATAATAAAGCTTTAGTTCGCCATCTTGAAACAAAATGGCCGCTAGCTATACTGAAAAGTACTGCACTCATTCGATTCAATTTTGGTATAGGCATAGACGAGAGCCTATCTTAACATATAGACATAATAAACTCCCAATCCGCCATCTTCCCGAACGTGGTTCGAGTTTGCGATCGAATTGCAGTTTCCGGTACGACTCGCATTTGCAATGAGCATCAACAAAGCACAGGGACAATCGCTACAAGTGTGTGGACTAAATTTGAAAAATCCATGCTTCTCACATGGACAACTGTATGTGGCATTATCACGAGTCGGAAAATCTTCTGATTTATTCGTGTCCGTCCCAAAGAGAAAAACAAAAAATATTGTGTATTCAAAAGCACTTCAATAAACAGAATGAAACACAAACACCTTCTTTCTTTGAGTTGCATTGCAACGCATGCCGGGTACTCGCATTAAATGTAGACCACGAGAACGAAGTCGCGGGTAATGGCTAGTACTTAATAAAATTAATAATCCTATTGGAATAAAAGGATTATCTAGTGATCCTTATCAAATTCAAGGTAAAAAATTTAAAGTTGTTAATACTATATTGCATCACGAACAAACAAGGGAGGAATGTTATTATAGTAGTTTTATTAAGGGCCGAGATATCCACCTCCTAATAAAGTAGCTAATAGTTATTAGCAAAATAAATTATTTATTAGGAAGATATTTATTTTTTAGATATCCAGTTCAATTTATTTGTCTACATGTTATTAGGTACGTAATAAATAAATAAGCCAAAATTGCAACATTGTTTATCTTTTAGAGAGAGAGAATGTTATGAAAATCATTAATTAGAAAGAAATACAAAACTTGTTTATGACGTTTAATAAATATATAATTGTAGTTTTCTTTCTATCTCTGATTTTTTTATAACTGTCAAAATGTCAGGAAAACGTGCAAGATCTGTAATTTTTACTATAAATGAAGTCAGATTATTAGCTGAAATAGCTATAGAATTTAAAAATGTAATACAAAATATTCAGATACAATGAATTAAAAGCAAAAAACGAATATTGGGAAAAAAATAGCTGAAAGATTTAATGCACAGTTTTATACAATTCATCGTGCTTCAAAAATCTCGTGTCTGAGATATAATTGGGTTCAATGTTACATTAACAATAAGTACATTGTAAGGGCGTCTAATATTAATTATTTCCAAATTCTCAATTTTATAAAGTAAATAAAAATAAATATATCATCACGCCTTATACCCATTACTGAATGTGGCCGTAGCAGATCTCAGAAAGTGATATATTTATGAACGTGAAGTGGGGTTTTACAGCCGTTTAAACACCGTCCTCAAATTTGATATTGGTGCAGGAGGCACAGAAGTAATTTTAATGTGGTGAAAATTGTTTGTTGGCTGTGGGATTCGAATCCAAGATCTCAAATAAACAGGCCGACAGAATCACCTACCCCATTTCATGTATCTCTATAATTTCATCCAATATATCAAAATTCATCTAAAATATCAATGATAACCCTTGTAGCATCATATACAAATATATTATTTTCAAGCATACTTTTTTTAACAAGAAATTAATACAGTGTTAAAAAATATATTTTTATTTTATGTATAAATTGATATAACAATTGAATCTTTAGTTTTTTTGAGGTTTGAGTAGCTAATAAAATATGTAGCTAATAAATATGTTTATTAGCTAAATAAAATTAATAAGGTAGTGAATATCTGCTAAATAATATTTATTACCTAAATAATTTTATTAGGAACTTTATTAGGAAGTGGATATCTCGGTCCTAGATTAATCAATCTTGGATAGAAGCAAATGATTTTACAATTGCCAAAAAAAGTTGGCCGAGGAATTCTAAAAATGTTTACTTAGTAATATTGGACTACACTACACTATAAAATTTTTTTATATCAACAAAAATAAATGATATCTAAACTCAAAACACAATTTCATTGTAAAGAGTTACGGCAAGAGTTCCGCAGCAGTGTTTTAATTAAAACTCAAAACATTTCCTAAACAAAAATGATTGATATCATTCGTAGCAAGAAATAAATTTTGATAAATCAAAATGTCTCGAACGTAATAAATTAAAATAAAATCAGACAAAATATAAAATTAAAGAATTTTTTTAAACTATTATGGCTAAGTTATTGTTTCAGTAATATCTATCCCAGAAAACCGTAACCATCTCAAATTGCATTGGTTGACAAGGTATCAAACGTGCACAACTTGAAATTAGTTAGTTTTGTTAAATACAGTAATAAAGGGTATGATACAATAAAAAGCCCACACAAATTTGAACTACCAGATGACATCTCGTGAATAAAAAAGAGCGTTTATAATTGATTAAATGAATGATATATTTGTATCTCAAGTGATATTATTATTAAACCCTTTATTCTAATAAAATAACGTATATCTCATATAATAAAGTCAATAGTTGAGTTAAATTCATAAGTAGTAATAACAACAAAGGTGTCAACTAGTATATATTAAATGCACTAATTTTATTTATCATTCATAATCAAGACCAGCGGTAGCTTTAATTGTACTATACTGTCAATGCAATTCGTATTCAAATGATTCGATGTTAATTTTGTGCCGCAAAATTTACATTTAATCCCTTTCAATTACATAGCATCCGTTGTCTTATATATTCCACTCGCGTACAAAGTAGCGCGATTGTCGGCAATTTGGCAAACGGAGAGTGAAGCACAAATCTGGTTTAATGAAATTAAATTTGTAAGACATGGACTTGGGGACTGGAAATACATTGCTACCAAATTTTTTATAAAACTTTTGACACAAAAATGCTGGGTAGTTCAGTGTGTAGTTTTTAGCCTGCATTGGACAGGTTTCAATGCCATCTCATAATTATAACAAATCTTATATCATGAGTGTGCCTTATTTTACATGAAAATATATCTTTAACAGAGATTTTTAATTAGAAAAGTGTCCAATACATAATTTGAGGAAATAGTATACTAATATACACAAATATTATTATATTTATAAATGAAATATTTAATATATGAAATAATTTTTGATTGTTGATTTTTATAAATGTATTTACATAAACTGCTAGAGGGCCAGATTTTTTACGCAACTCTACTTTAATAAATAATATGAAATATTTACTTGTGGATTATGATTACTAATTCAATTCAAAAAAATTCCACTAGCAATAAACATCTTCTACAATGAGTGCAAGACGTGATGATATAATAACAAAAAAATTTACAAAATCTACATTAGCTGAGAGATTAGTATTTTATCTTTTAAATCACTATTCTATTCTATACAATAGATCGTAACAATTAAAAATGCTTTACAATATTTTATTTTGTAGGAATAACATTTCAACAATGAATGATCATTTGTTTACAATATCGATGAACAACATTGAGGACCATAACTCCAAAAGAAAAGAAAAAAAGGATTTTGCTCTACAAGATTTTTAAACCAAAATGTAAATTGTTAGCACATAAATACTTATATTAATAATATTTTTGATAAAAATATAGATGAGTGAACTATTAAGAAATTGTTTACAATTTAAGTTTAAAATTTACTAAATAAGAAAAAATAGGAAAAAATTTTCCATCACTAGTCTCGTAATTCCACAGAGGTTTTACAGCACGTTTGCATCAACTTCTCAGGTGATCAACAAACGGCTGGTCAGTTCAGCTTTAACCATAGACGCGTTTCGTCCTTCCGGACTCATCAGTATGGTGCGATCATTTATCCAACTAGATCAACTAGGAAATAGTGGATTGTGATACCGACTTAGCTGAACTGACTGATGTTAACCTATCTACAACGGTAACATGACATGAGAGCTATGGAGCCACTCGTGGTGCCATCTACCGACAAAATCGCAAACTGCTTGACAGCTATTGAAATAAAACAAAAGACAAAATGTCTATTGCGATGTGGAATTGAGTCTTAATAAATAAGAAAAAATAGGAAAAAATTTTCCATCACTAGTCTCGTAATTCCACAGAGGTTTTACAGCACGTTTGCATCAACTTCTCAGGTGATCAACAAACGGCTGGTCAGTTCAGCGTTAACCATAGACGCGTTTCGTCCTTCCGGACTCATCAGTATGGTGCGATCATTTATCCAACTAGATCAACTAGGAAATAGTGGATTGTGGATTGTATACTGGAGTTTAAAAGATTAACCAAAAAAGAAACAGAAAAAAGTCTTCAGTAAGTTTATTATTTTATAGTATTATAATAATTCTCAGTAAAATGAATCATGATTTATGCAATATTTATATAAATTCGCATAAATATAAATGAAAACTGACAACACCATTTTCATATCTAGCACATTATTTATAAATGAATTTACATCATAATTACAATCCTTGTAGTAATGTTCCCTTTTTCGCATTTGGGAATAACTTCAGATACTCGGAAACGACTTGAAGAAGGTATTGTTTTTGGTCTTCATTTTTTGTTAATATCTTGTTGTATTCTTCAATCAAGTGGACTGCCCTTTCTGCGACGTCATTAACAACTTTCAATTTTTTAACAAATATCAACCCTTTCTGAAATTCTTTATTCTGCGCCCAAAGCGATGGATTAATGTTCAAAAATCCTATTTCAATATCAAATCTGCGGAAAAAGTTTATAGTTAAAAAAGAAACAAAGTGATTCATTTCTTTGTAGCAGTACTATAGATGTCTTTTGATTTATTAATAATTCGCTTTGGGCAGTTGTCCTCTATTTCGTCTTTTGCATTACTTTCGGTCATTTATTTAATTTCTTCTTGTAAATTTTGCTCCGATATCGTGTTACGCTTCACACCTAATGATACATTTTCATCAAAAAAAGATAACCCAACTGTTTCTAGATTCAGGTATCATAAGTCTCATAGGTTTTTGAACAATTGCAGAACGTTGTTTGGAGCACATTCTTCATGAGGGCAATGAATCATACTTCTAAATATACTAGTATAATGAAAATATAGATTTCGTGAATGGGATTCTTTTCTTTTGTTGACAATTGGAAACATATAAATTTTGAAGCTATAAATTGCATTTGACATCTTTCGAGCATATTGGATAGCTCTTGGTGGATGAAACTTGAAGCCACATGACGGACTATTGGCAAGAAATATTTGAGTTAGTTGTAAAAACTCTGTAGTCATCTCTAGGCTGAGTAATTTTCAGTTGTCGTTTTACAAAAGCGATTATTCTTCTACTTCATTCGAAACAAAAAATGTTGATACTTCGCTATCACTGATTCCAAACTCATAAGTTTCTACATTAATGTTTTACAAAAATTTCTAAATCTTTTGAAAATAGGAATATCGGGACCTGATGTAGATGGTATTTTGAATTCAAAAACGCTTCTTAAAATAATTTCAGAAATATGATGTCTACAAGGTACGAGTAAAAACAGAAGTTTTTTTTTTTCATTAACTGTTGCAATATTATTGCTACTCCTTTGTTACGGCGCAAATTGGAAGCAATTTTGTTGCAACAGATTACTTTAATCACATACGGTAAGCCCCAATCTTGAAAAAAAAAATTACTTTTGTTTGACTTTTACCTTAACCGTTATTTAACTACTGGTAAACGTTCCATAACTTTATCACGCTGAAGTAAATGAGCTTCCCATCCCAAAGCGAGACAGCTGCGTTTAATTCAGTATCTTTAAAAAATGCCTTAATATTCTTAGCTCTTGCTTCACGCAACTTCGAGCGATATCGCTAGATTGATGTTGGATTGACAATTATATTATTTAAATCACACTTCAATGCTTGTGCTACAACAACAATAATATAATAACTATCGCGGTTACACAATTTGCTCTTATCGAGGGCACTAACTAATTTAGCATTCATAATATTAATAGTTCCTCGAGATACTCTCAGCCTCTTCGCATGTAATGATTCAGGTTCTTCGTTTAATTCTTCACACCATTTTTCTTCAAATAAGCAGGGTTGGCAAATTTTGACCAGACTGGTTTTAACCACTGGTTAAAAACAGGTTAAAATCGTCCGGGTCAATATTAAATTTTGGACAGTGGTCAAAATATACATTACGAGGGTAAAGTGAAAAGTTCTCGGCCTGATAATGAAATACTGCGATTTTCTGTTAAAAAATTATTTTATTTTTCTTCGTATTCCCCATTGACTTCAGCACACTTGGTCCAACGTTTCTCCAGCATCAATATTCCTTCCCGGAAATAAGAGTCTGGAAGGCTGTGAAAATATTCATCTACGGCCCTGTCAACTTCTTCACTGGACGCGAAACGCTTCCCTGAAATAAATTTCTTCAAGTTTGGGAACAGATAGAAGACTGAGGGTGCCAAATAAGGAGAATATGGGGGATGGCAGAGCAAATCGTACCACAAATCCCGCAATTTTCCCATCGCCAACGCACAATTGTGAGCAGGTGTGTTGTCCTGGTGAAAGATGATTTATTTCTTCAGCAAGATAGGCCTCTTTTCGCGAATTTTGGCATCCAGCTAGTCAAGAAGGTTGGAGTAATATTCGTCTATAATTATTCTGCCTTTTTCAAAGTAATCAATTTACAGGATCCTTTTCGCATCCCAAAACACGCTGGCCATGACCTTTCCGGCAAATGCGATCGACTTCGCTATTTTTGGCGCTGAACCACCGGCTTCCACCCACTGCTTGGTCTGCTGTTTCATTTCTGGCGTGTAGTGGTGGACCTATGTCTCATCCATGGTGACAAATCGCCGTACAAAATCGGTCGGATCCCTATTAAATCGGCAGGATCTATGTTGAATCGAACCAAACATTGCTGCGAAGATCGTTTGCGCATTTGCTTTTGATCGGCATTCAGAAAATGCGGCACCCATCTTGCGCAGTGCTAATTCTTTGTGCAAGATGTTTTACATCCTTTCTTCCGATATCCCCACAGCCTCAGCTATCTCACTCACCTTCACTTGTACTTCGTGGTTTCGTTTAAGTATAATGTGAGTTTTGTCTAATTCTGACAGTCCATTTTGTCCATAAAACCTGGTTTTGACCACTGCCCTGGCCCAAATAAAAAATAAGTGCCTTTTTGCCAACTCTGCAAATAAGCCTTCAACTGCAATGTTAGAGTACATACTAATACTGTTTTGACCGTCTTGCCACTCTTGACTTAAGTCCATTCGGTGGATCTATCTAAAAATAACATTGTTTAATATTTACTAAAAAAATTATATATATATATATATATATATTTAAGGTGGATCCAAAAATTATTCAAATAATATAAAATCAAGGCTTAAGGAATCCAATATATTTTTATTTTAAAATATTTGACGTTTCGAACTAAAAGAACTAGTTCATCATCAGAAAATCTAAAATACAATACAATAATAAAGTAAAACTAATAAATAATACAAAATGTCAAACAAACCTCAATAAAACGTAAAATATAACATAAATAAAATATCATAAAATAAATTCAAATATATGTCAAAACAACAAAATAGATGCATATGAAAAACAAAAATAGAAAAAATGAAAACTTGAAACGTCAAATATTTTAAAATAAAAATATATTGGATTCCTTAAGCCTTGATTTTATATTATTATATATATATATATATATATATATATATATATATATATATATATATATATATATATCTATATCTATATATATATATATATATATATATATATATATATATATATATATATATATATATATATATATGTATATATATATATATATATATATATATATATATATATATACATATATATATATATATATATATATATATATATATATATAGATATAGATATATATATATATATATATATATATATATATATATATATATATATATATATATATATATATATATATATATATATATATATGTAAATATATTTTTTATATTTCTTTTTTGTTAATCTTTTCAACAAAGTTTTTTTGTTTTTGTTGTTGCACTTCTAAGACAGGTTCAAAGTCACCAATAGAACCAACGTGAGCATCTTTTCTTTGGTTCAATAAAAAACTTTTTTTTGATTTTATCAACATTCTTCAATACTTCTCCGCGTGCGATATTGAACAAATTAATAAGTTCAGAAGAAAAAAAAAATGTCTTTGACGTCATTGGCAGGTTGACCCTCATTTTTTTGTATTACTAGCCATTCATCATTTAATAATTCTAATATCTTGACGCATCGCGATTCTGAGCTAGCAACCTATTTTTTTCCAAAAAAGTGAGTACTTTTTTAGCAGCTATTTGAGCAATGTCATGCATGCCGAAATTATTCACTCACATTTGATAGATAAATAGCTTTAAAACATTCCTTTTTGATGGCAATTATTACCATAATTTTATCTGTAATGTTACCAATGAGAAAAATAATTTCATCAAATACATTTGATTTCGCAGCAATTTTCTAATTACAATGTGTTTTAGCAATCAATTATAATATATAATAAATTAGAAACTCAATTCTATAATGTATCCATAATACCTTAATCTTACATATTAAATCCTGAAACACGGTATTTAACGGTTTAATTTTGATTTGTTGGAATGTTTCGTCGCTATTTCACTTACATAATACGATGAGGCACTCTAAACGATAGCTTTCATATGTTTAAATAAAAATTTAAACAAACATAGATAAAGGAAGATTAGCCCTTGTTCTGGAGATTACATAGCATACGATAAATTAATAAATTAATAAATATATTTGTTAAATTTTAATAATTCATTTATTTTATGATATTGGTATTAAATTTAGTTTATATAAAACATTCATTAAATCTGCACAAAATTTCATTAAACTATTACACATTCACACCTGGGAGACGCCACTGTAATTATAGTGTAATATCAGGAACACTAATATTTAAAAGAACGCAACATTTATCAATTCAAATACAATAAACATCTAACAGCATTATCAATTACACTTAGTACTAACATTTATCGTCACGTAAGCTGTAGTCAATCTGACTAACGCTAATATCAATGGGGGGATTCAAGTGGTAGAAGTTTTTAATATATATTTATTAAAATAAGTTCTTGACCGTACATCATATTTAATAAAATATAAAATCATACCATAAATTATATCTTTATTGCTGAAATATGAAAGTTAAAGTTGAATAATTTAAAACGTTCATTTCAATTACGTAGTTGCATTAAGCCAATCACAGAGCTTTGTCTGAAACGTTTGTCGGTGCTCAATTTTACTGAGAGGAAGACGAAGAAGAAATAAGCATTCAGCATTCTACAATTCTACCAATGACGTATAATACTAGACGAATTATGCAAACGCCGTTGTTATCCGTCTAGTTATGTTTTGTCTGAGGATTCTACTGACAACGACACACGTTACGTGAAGTTACGTGTTATTTATCTCTGTCTTATCTGTCTCTCTTTAAGCTAAGATGCAACTACGTCATATTCGTTTGTTTCGAAAGTTTAAATATTTTTATCATGCTTAATACAAGTTTAAATAAAAATAAAAATTTTGAGTATAATAATTTTATTACGTAGATTAATATATAAAAAATTCAAAAAAGTTTTGAAAGGCCCATTCTTGTATCTTATTAGCAGTGGCGGATCTAGGAAGGAAGTGAAGGGGCGATCCCTTCCCTTGAGAGATTTTATATTTTTAATTTAACGTTCACTTTTCATACAAAGTCATGATCACATGATATTCTAATAATAATCTTTTCTTTCAATAATTTAATCTTATTTCAGATTTATTTCATTTACTCTAGCATCATCTGTTTGTTTAGGTATGATTTCCAGTAGCTAAAAAAGGAAATTCGCCTCACCCTGAGAGGTTTTCTGGATCCGCCACTGCTTATTACATCTAATATTACTAGTTCACCTTAATCTCTCTATAAACGTAATAAACTGTTGTACCTGAGTGGTGCCGCCATCTCAGGTAGTAAAAAAACGTCTCTGGAGATCTAGTCGAACTGCAAAGGTACTCGCCGTAAATGCTGCAGTCAACGTCTCAATTGTTGCTGCATTGCATGGCACTGGAAATACGTTGCTACAGTAGTTTCCTTTAGAATAAAATAAAAATATATATGTTGAATAAATAACAAGATCAAATTGAAAATTTTGCTCCACTAACATTTGAGAGAAACGTAATTTCATTACATTTATTCGAATACACATGAGTTTCATTGCAGTAATAAATATGTATTCTACCTCTAATTTTAAATAGTGGTGTCTAGCAATTAGAAAATTGGGACCGGATCAGAATTTTTGAGGTAACTGGATCACAAACTATTAACGTAACGCACTAGGGGTGCTATTCTTGAAACCATGTGAAATTATTCGCATGCGGAAATTGCTTAGTTACACATACCAAACAATTTTTGATATTCTTAACACCTCAAAATCAATTCGCATGAGAATTTTTTCGTGCGAAATAATTCGAGTGGGTTTGAGCCATGCGACAAATAATTCCGCATGCGAAATTTTATTTTGACAGTTTAAAATTTGAAACTAAGTAACAAGATAATTATATTTATTATTTAATGGGATACAATGTAGATGTATGGTAATTTAGTACTGTATAAATTGCAGATATTGATGAATTAGTGCATTTAAACGAATTGCATAATTTACAAGAAGCGAAACTTCATGCAATGGAAAGCAATGAAAACATACGTGTTTATAAGAGATTACTAGAAAATCTATATATCATCACGCCTTTTACCCATTACTGAGTGTGGCAGATCTTACTACGTTATATGTTTAAGCGCGTGAAGTACAATTACCAGCCTTTAAATCACGGCCCCAAATATGCTAGTGGTGAGGAAACACAGTTGTAATTTTAATGTAGTACAGTTTGTTTGGCGGCTATAGGAATCGGACCAGGATTTTTCAAAACCACAATCGATGTCACAGAGCCAGACATCTCATTATCCCAAAAAACTCGCTTCTAAACAAATTAAAATTTTGATACAGTACTCTGAATCTTCTTATAAACGATCTGCAGTAGATGTAAAATTTAAACTATGCTTTGGCCATCTTTATTTGTAATTGACAGATTAAATTTACCATAATATTTTTTTATATTTCTGGACTAGTTCTATCAACTGCTTCTCCTGCCCTTTATTTTCGTTTATCGCACATTTTGACACAATTAATTAATATTAAACATTAAATCACAAAAATTTTCATAATTTGAAAAAGCTATCCCTGTGGCTCCTCCACCACTAACATGTTTGGGGGCCGTGATTTGACGACTGGTAACCGCACTTCACGCGCAAAATATATCACTTACCGAGATCTGCTTTAGCAGAGTGCCACACCCAGTAATGGGTAGAAGGCGTGACGATATATTTATATATTTTATTGGCCATCTTTATTTGTAATTGACAGATTAAATTTACCATAATATTTTTTTATATTTCTGGACTAGTTTTATCAACTGGTTCTCCTGCCCTTTATTTTCGTATATCGCACATTTTGACACAATTAATTAATATTAAACATTAAATCACAAAAATTTTCATAATTTGAAAAAGCTATCCCTGTGGCTCCTCAACCACTAACATGTTTGGGGGCCGTGATTTGACGACTGGTAACCGCACTTCACGCGCAAAATATATCACTTACCGAGATCTGCTTTAGCAGAGTGCCACACCCAGTAATGGGTAGAAGGCGTGACGATATATTTATATATTTTATTTAAATCACAAATTGAAATGTTATGACAATATTAAGAATTCTATTGTAAAAAAGTTATTTGGGTTGACTGTAGATATTCTGTTAGTTTGCTTCCCTGTTTTGTGCTATAAGATTCTAAGAAAAAATCTTATCGTGACAACGGATATATGTGGTCATCTGCAATCGTTAGCCATGTGTTGCATCCCGAAAAAAAACCACTCTTCACCCCGTTCAAAAACATAGCGTCTGTGTTTGAACTGCAGCATCAGTCAAGTCAGGTTTGCTCCGTCGGCCGGTCAAGATATGAGCGACGTCGAATTCGTTTGCGCGCTCCGCGCGTTTCTAATTAGCATTTAATTATTCTTATATGTTTTTTGTTCTATTTTATTATAATTTTACTCGTCTTATAGTAATTCACGTTAAATAAAGTTGTGTGTTTTATGGTTCGTTATTATTTAGTTAATTAATACTAACCGCGAAACATTCATTTACAAACAAATAATTCGCGCTTGCGATGTTCAGTACCTCCTCGTGTTACATTGGCGCAGTCGGTAGCTTAGTTAGAAAAAGTTCTTTTTAATTTCTACAGAATCGCGGTGAATATCTAACTGCTGCAAAGTGATCGCCATACAAATTTATTTTTTGCATAAGCGAATCACTTTGGTAACTGGTTATCTTCGAATTTACGTTTGTTGTGCATCGTGAGTGTGTAATTTATTTTATGTCAGTATTTTATTTTCGCAATATGTTTTATTTCAAATTTTGTTTTACATCGGAATTATTTATAATTCAAGTAATGTTCGCTGTACGGAAGAAAATTAGATTCATTTTAATCTCAACCGGAAATTTAAATAAAGTGTTGTACAACGAAATGTATTCGTAGACGCAAGTGCCATCGTTGCTTCCGCCACCTTTCTATCAAGCCAGGTTTGCTCCGTCAGCCGGTCAAGATGTGACCTACGTCGAAATCGTATGCGCGCTTCGCGCATATTTAATTAGCATTTAATTATTCTTATATGTTTTTTGTTTTATTTTATTATAATTTTACTCGTAATATAGTAATTCACGTTAAATAAAGTTATCTGTTTTATAGTGCGTTATTATTTAGTTAATTAATAGTAACCGCAAAACCTTAATTAACAAACAAATAATTCGCGCTCGCGATGTTCATGCCCCCTCGTGTTACACTATTATAAGAACAATTTACACCTCGTTGTAACATTTGTTGATTTTCATTGGTTGCTATAGGTACGTTTTTTTGTAATACGTATTCGCATATGAATTTTGATATACAAATTCGAATGGTCGTCAAGAATAGCATTTTTTAATGTTTGAATGTTCGCATGCGTAACTAATCATGCCAAATAATTTGTATGCGAATCAATTCGCATTGCTTCAAGAATATCACCCTAGATTATACTTTAAATAAAATATTCTAATTGAATCTTGTGTGAAGCTTCTACTGCACGCACGGGAGTAGAAAAAATAAATTTCAATTAAATTTTTATTTCATGATTATTAATAAATGTCAATGTTTTAAGTTTATAAATGTTAATCTATTTTATAAATTAAATAAAATCAAACGAAACATAGCTTTTATTATTAGAACAACAATTTATATTCCATATTTAATAACATCAACAATTTAAAAAAAAATTGGGATTGAAAATTATTTCTCGTACTCTTCTGTAGCTATTTCCGACGCTACATATAATTTTTGTTTAAATAAGGACACGTTCTTCATAATAATAAACATTCATAATCCCGCTTACAAAAATAATATTCTTTAAACATTTGTATAGCTATAATATAACAGAAATATGTTTCAAAGTTAAACTCGTAAAAAAAATATAAAAACAATTTAGTATGCATCTACTTTTGACAGCAAAATATAAAACTATCAATTCTGCATCACTTTTATTTTTTTGAAATTCTAAAAACCTTTAATTAAATTTGGCCATTTATAACCAATATTTTTCAGACAGCAATAATTTCATTTTGGATAATTTTCCTTGCATTTATTAACAAAGATACTGTAAAAATATATATTAATATTAAACTTTTACTGAAAAGTGAACTCATTGGCATTCACGTAAATTCACTGCATTTATAAACGAAATACTGAAAAGAAAACAGAAGAAAATATTTATTTCGCCTCATTGAAAATTAAGAATATGGCTTTATCTACAAATGAAGAATTAAAAATAAATGATTTATTATGCTTTTTTTCCCAAATTCAATAGTGTAAATTTCATAATAACTGTAAATCAAATAAGCCAGTTATAATCAAAGATAATATTTTTATATGATCATGTCAGAGAGTATGCTATTTCATCAGTCACTTAATAACGGAAAGTTATCATTTTTCGAGCAACAAACGTTTATTTTACTCTTCAATAGCAACAAAATAGCAAATAATATTTTCGTTTGTGTGAAATTGATGTTAAATTTTGTCTGAAGCGTTTTTAAGTGGTAGTATAAAAAATATTGTGTTCTTACCGCCCTTGTATTGTTATTACTATAGACTAATTTCTATTCTAGATACTAGAGTTGTTGATTTTACGAATATTCGAGACTTCAATTGTTCTGATTTATAGAACCTTCGAATTTAGATTCGAACTATCGAATCTTTTAATATACCGAAATTTCGAATTTTGGAATATTCCGAATTTTGGAATTTTCGAATAATTCGAATTGTGAATCTGGATCACTAACGTGAACACTACATGTTGATATGAATTATTTTCAGAATAAACTCATGTGCAGTGTTTTGTATTAATTCGTAATTAATTATTATTATTTATTTTGCTACACTGTCAAAAACGTGTTAATTAAGAAGTTTTTATATTCTTTTTATTGTAATTTTAAAACGTTTTACTAAAGGTCCATAGCATTTAGATGGGCGGTAAGAGAATAGATGGCTTAATTAAGACGTCTAACCTTGCAGAGTTTTTGTAGGATACTTCGCCGAGTTTATTATTTAATTCGTGGCCGACTTTTCGCGAATTATAAATTCTAAAGTTAGAAGTTTTGAAGTTTTCCTGACGAAGTTTAAAACATTCGAATGTTCGAACGTTAAGAAATTCAAACTTCGGTGGAAATCAACGACTCTACTAGATACCCAAATAACTATTTTAAAATTAAATGAAAATAATAATTTTCAGATTGCTTTTTAAAATAAAAACTTCATAATCGACATGTTACTAAAGTTATTCAAAGTTAAAATTTAAATAATAATCAATATTAATTTGAATTTAGCAAATAAATCAAGTGATCTGTGATTATGAAATTTTTTGTTAAGCTATCGAAAGACATTATTTTCAATATTCTGTTGCATAAAAAATCTTATAATAGTTATAACCCGCATATTTGATCCTCAGTTGTATTAAATTTTACACCATCAAATTTGTCGGATAAGTTTCTTTTTCTCTTTAACCAACAAAATTAGCAATGGTGAGCTTATTCTTTCAAAATTTTCAATTATTCTCCCCATTAGAAATTTCTGTCTACGCAAACAGTTTTTTTTACACAGCTCAATTTAAAATAATGAATAATAGAGAATATTTTTGTTTTGTTTGGATTTATTTATCACTTAGGGTCAAGGAAGAGGTTCAGTCAAGGGCTGTTCTTCCACTTAACCCGCGACCTACGGTGTTCAATGCCAAGCGACTGCTATGCTAGCCGCTCGGCTACCATGGCCGGTAATCAACGAGCGTTTAATGATAGTAATTACGACTACTCAACTGGAAATTACTTTTAGGTCTGGATAAGTTTCATGAAAACAATAATAATTATAGATTATAATGATGTGAATGTCATTCGTTTGTAGCAACCTCGATTTGCTTATCAATAATAAAGTATTACTCAAGACCGTCGCTGCTTTATCATTGCAACATCGTTGATGCGGTTAGCCAGAACCCGTAAGCACAGACAAAATATATACAGAGGCCTAACTAAATGTATTCAAATGGCAGTTATCAATGAAATTTGTAGTTCTAGAGGAGTCTGTATTTTAGCGCTAATGTCGATTAGTAGTTCATGAACGATCTATATACCTACAATTATTATTTTTAGTGACTCATCCAGAACTACCAGGCCCGGCAGAAATCGTATAGTACTCGACACCCGAAAAATTTTAGGATGTCGAAATTCCTTCCAGAAATTTTAGAGAAGTTTTTTCTAATTTTCATGCACTTTTTTTGCTCTAGATCCATATATGTCTAGATCAAAGAAACTTAAATTTAAATGTCAGCACTGCGTCAATATAGTGACAAATGATAGTAGGAAAAATGGAAAAATGGAAAAGTTGAAGGATGTAGTGCACGTGCTAATAAGGAATGATGCGCGGGACTTGTGTTTGAATATGTACGTTCTATTAGATTGCTCAATATAATCCCTTTATACTTTAAAACATTTATGACACCTATCAGCAAATTTTTCTAAACCATTAAAATAATAACTTTTATCTTTCTCTTCAAAATGATTGTTTTCAACACTAATTAGTTCATTATTGTTCGAAAATCTTTGTCCCTTTAGCTCATTTTTTAAATTTGGGAGAAGATAAAAGTCACTGGGGGTCAAGTCCGAACTGTAGAGTGTGTGGTTAATTTTTTGAAAATCATATGATTGTAGTACGGCTACTGTTGTGCAAGCTTAATGAATTAAAACTAATAATAAATAAAACTATTACAAAGTAATTAACACTAGTATTAAACTTAACCACTACTTATAAATAAACAGAGACTAATATTAATTATATAACGTTCACTAGAGCTATTATTTATATCAAGGAATTTATGTAACTTCGTCCAAAGTCAACCGACCTCAGCTTATATACCCCCGTCCTATATTTTGACCTTTTTTAGAACGTCCCAGAATCCCCCCTCCCAACCGCACGACCAGTGAAACGCTCTCACGCTATAACGCCTGGGTGGTCTGGCTGTAACGTACCGCTCTGATTCTCGGGAAGATGCTAGAACGTTCTTGACTGATTTGTTTTATAGTCGTTAATTTACCCCCTTCTTAAAACTATTTCGTCTCGGGTTGCAGAGAAGTTATTTCGAAATCTGCAAGTTGAACCCCTGAAGCATCCTGATGTCTTAAAGAAATGTCAATCCACAGAGCGATCTAATTTTGTTCTTCCTTTGGGGTCAAAATTGCAGACAAAAATTTCAATTCCTGTGCGGTGGAAGAGAACTTCTAACATATTACTAATTATTCTCCACTCCAATCCATCTAGTCCAGAACCCAACTTTGACAGGAGATTGTAGGCCATACATTCCTAAACAATTTCGTGACCAAATTTTTCAACACTTTCGTTCGTTCCCTCCAGGAATTAAAGCCACACACAAATTAATCACAACGAAATTTATTTGGGAAAATATAAATAAAGATATAACATCCAAAACCAAATGTTGTCAGCATTGTCAGCAATCAAAGATTACTAGATACACAAAATCACCTATTGCCGACTTTATAATACCGAGATATCGTTTTAGTATGATTCATTTAGTTAAACTGCCTCTATCCGAAGGATATTCTTATATACTTACTTGTATAGACCGATTTGCTACGTGGCCTGAAGTTATTCCATTAAAAGATAGTTCTACTAAATCTATAGCTAGAGCTTTTGTTTCGGGTTGGATTTCGCGTTTTGGTGTTACTGATACTATTACTTCAGATAGAGGTCAGCAGTTTAATTCATCGTTATTCAAAAATTTATTATTATTATTAGGATCAAATCACATTCGAACAACAGCGTATTATCCACAATCAAATGCAATAATTCAGATATTTCATAAACAATAAAAAAAAATACGTTAAAAGCTTGCAGAAATTCAAATCAATGTGTAGATGTTCTTCCATTGATATTATTAGGTATTCGATCTTCAGTTAAAAGAATTAGTAATTGTAGCTCTGCAGAACTTTTATATGGATGCAAAATTAAATTACCGGGTGAATTTTTACCATCAACTGCATTTAATCCTACAATTAATATTGATTATTCCAACTATTTAACTGTTATTAAATCGGCAATTAATAAATTTATTCCAATTACTTCTAATAATCACACATGTAGACGAATATTTTTACATCTAGGATTATTTAAAACTTCACATGTTTTTGTACGTAACACTCCCATTGATCCGTTACTTAAACGACCTTATGATGGTCCATATAAAGTTATTAAAACATATAACAAATTTTTCCAAATTTTGATTGGTGATAAATTAGAAACAATTTCAATAGATAGGTTAAAACCTGCCTTTATTGATGGTGGACCAGAACAAGGTGAAACACATCGTTTAGCGTTAACACCAAAGTTGTGGTGATACCAACAAAGATCAGTACATTGATTTTTGTTATTCAACTTGTTTACTGATGATGATAGTTGATTCTTTAATTCTTCAATTTCACAAGTAAGTTTTTGCATAACATCATTTTCTTTTGTAATAGCTGCTAGAGTTGGTTGGACAACACTTAAAACTATCTGCTATATCAGCTTTTTCTTCTAATGAGCAGTTAACAACTGACGCAAGAACTAACTGAACATTAGTTGGAAGTTTTTGTATGAAAATTTCTTCTAATTGTTTCGTCTAAAATTTTTGAACCAATAGGCTGTCGCAAATACCTTAATAATTGAGATGGTTTTCTGTCGTCCAAATCTGTGAAGCATAATAATTTTTGAAGCCTCTCTTTATCCGACCATCCCGTTCGACGTATTGAAGCATGTTTTAATGCAGTATAAGGAACATCATCAGGAGGTGCAATTATGATGTCTTTCACTTCTGCTGCATATTGAGGATTCAATGTCCCAATAAGTCTTGAAAATTTTGCAAATTCTGATGTAATTCTATATGAGGTAAATAGAGCTTCAATCTGGGCAAACCATAATTCTGGATCTGCTGGCCAAAATTCTGGTAACTTAAAAGACCCAGATATAGCAGATATGGAAGATTCTTCTGAAACTGGAAACAGTACTTGTTGAACTTCCTGCATTATCAACTATGTACGAATTTCAACTTGGATTTTAATTTAATAATAATAACTAGAAAATACGATCTAGACAAAATGTAACTTTTTATTTTTAAAACTCAAAAATTTATTTTTATCGAAGCCTACTTTTTCTTTTGTTTTTGTCCATTCAAAATAAATTAACAATAATTAATAAGCACTACACTGCCAGCTTCATAATATCGTTATTTAAAAGATGTTCTCGCAAATCGATCAGTGCCTCCCATAAGGTGCGATAGCTGGGCAAGTCGATTAAAATGGACTACTCGCGCTTTCACAGTCGGTATTTTCCTAATTTGGTAGATAACATCATTTATCCTCTTCAATACTTCATAGAATCCCTCCCAGCATGTTTATAACTTCGGTGATAGACCACAACGCTTCTGTGGATTATATAACCATACCGACTCTCCAGGTTCATATCCTGCCTTTTCTGCCCTGATGTCATAATGATCTTTCATTTTGTCGCTTGAAGTTTGAATGTTTGAACGAACTTATTCGTGAATGTCGTTCATTCTTCGTAAATTGGTGACATAATCTTCCCCAGCTAGATCTTTTCCGGGTTTACAACCAAATTTCAAATTGCACGGTAACCGCAACTCACGTCCTTGTACGTTATTTTCGGGTGTGTATCCTGTTGTTTCATGCACAGATGAACGATATACCATTATTATCAAAAACATATGCAGATGACGATCCCAGTCTCTTTGATGATTAGAGACAACTTTTGACAGATATCTGTTGATCGTCCTATTCATTCGCTCAAGCATGCCGTAGGACTGTGAAAATAATGCAGTCGTTCTGGTTTTATGAATATCCAATATTTTTCAAATATCTTGAAACAAGACAGACTCTTTATTCCCTGATTGGAGTGTATTTCGCGCAGTACTCCAAATCAACATATACATTCCTTCACCAATACTTCAGCGACGGTGATTGCTTCTTGTTGGGCAGAGGGTAAGCTTCAACCCACTTGCTGCAGTAGTCCATGACGACAACTATATACTTGTTGCCGTCATCAGTTTCTGGGAATGGTCCACCCACGTCTATTACAATGCGTTCAAATGGGCTTTCTACATTGTACTGACGCATTGGGGCTCTTTGTTTCCTATGTGGCCCATTACTTGCAGCGCAAACTACGCATTTCTTGCACCACTATTTAACATCTTCTTTACAATTTAGCCAGTAAAATCATTCTTGCAACGCACAGTGGGTCAGATTAAAAAAATACCGTTCAAAAATCAGTGCAGCCTTTAATACTGATCGGATCGTCTTATTTTTTTCTTTTAAATAATCGTCAGGCTTCTAGCTAAAGGACTGTCGAGGCAGATTTTTGAAAAAATAATTTTTAAGGTTAGAAACTCTGTTAAAAGTCTAAAAAATAATTTCAAAAGTTATTTTTTCCATTTTAGGAAGATAAAAACGTTTTCTAAATATATTTATAATTCGTAATCTATGTATTTTGGTTTGCTGATTCCGAAAATTGGGGTCCCAAACCTCTAAAATATGTGACAACTCCCGTAACATTGAAAAACACCCCTTTTACCATAATGTTTACAATAATCTGAGTATTAATCTTAAACAATCCTATAAATTCTCCTTTTCTAAACATTATACTATGAATTTAATTATTAAACATTGAATTGAGCTGAATTTTATTCAAAGGGGTTGATCAAAGAGGGTGAAAACTACCCCTAATATTATGTAAAATGAAAAACGCCTGTTTAAAATTTTTTTGTTGTACTATTCACTTTCGATTCGAATAAATGGCCGTTTTTAAACATGAACCCCTTTTTGGGGTAAAACTAACCCTAACTACCCTTGAAAACCCTTTAATTCATGTGCATTAAAAAATTAAGTTTTAAATATTTGTATTTTGCAGTTTCCTGGTATTTTGAAGGTATTAATATTAAAAAAAAAATTACTAAATATTTTCACCCATTTAGGGGGTAAAACAACCTATAAATCGATGATTATAAAAATGTAAATTTTATGATCAAGTAAAAGGTAGCTGAATTTGCTGTTAAATGGATATATTGTTATTATTAATATAAATTATTTATTTAAATTTTGTACAAATATTTATTCATTGTTAATAATTATATTATACTTTTATTTGAATGAATTTATTATATAATAATAATAATATATACATTTAACAGCAAATTCAGCTCGATCATAAAATTAACATTTTTATAATAATTTATTTATGGGTTGTTTTAAAAGGGTGAAAATATTTAGTTTTTTTTTTAATATTAATACATTCAAAATACCAGGAAGCTGCAAAAACAAATATTAAAAAACTTAATTTTTTAATGCACATTAAAATTAAAGGGTTTTCAAGGGTTTTTAGAGTTAGTTTTACCCCCAAATAGGGTAAAAAAACTTTTTTAATGTTTAAAAACGGCCATTGATTCGAATCGAGAAACAAAAAATTTTAAACAGGCGTTTTTCATTTTACATAATAATAGGGGTAGTTTTTGCCCTCTTTGATCAACCCTTTCGAATAAAATTCGTTGTTTAATAATCAAATTCGTAGTATAATGTTCAAAAAGGAGAATTTATAGGATTATTTAAGATTAATACTCAGATTATTGTAAACATTATTGTAAAAGGGGTGTTTTTCAATGTTACGGGGGTTGTCCTATATTTTAGAGGTTTGAGACCCCAATTTTCGGAATCAGCAAACTAAAAAACATAGAATACGGCTTATAAATATATTTAGAAAATATTTTTATCTTTCTAAAATGAAAAAATAATAACTTTTGAAATTATTTTTTAGACTTTTAACAGAGTTCCTAACCTTAAAAATTATTTTTTGAAAAATCTGCCTCGACAGTTCTTTAGCTAGAAGCCTGACGATTATATAAAAGAAAAAAATAAGACGATCCGATCAGTATTAAGGGCTGCACTGATTTTTGAACGGTATTTTTTGAATCTGACCCACTGTGCAACGTCTCAGAAGTCTTGTTGACTCCAAGGTGTCCTCCGGCAGATCCGTCGTGGATCTCTTTCAATATATCAGCTACCCTGTTCTTAGGGATTAGTAACTGAGTTCTCTGCTCAGTACCTTCCGCATTTTTCAAGGCACTTTTTAAGAGACCCTCTTCAATTATTAAAGAGTCTCATTGCGCCCAGCACGATTTTACATTTTTGTGGTATGCTGCAACATCTTGCCAAATCGGTTTGTCCCCGTTTTTTTTTCAATTGATTATAATTTTCAAATCCGGATCGTTCTCTTGATCTTTCCGCCATTTTTTCGGTTGCCATTTCTCATCGACTACTATTGTTCTTAATGCAGCAGCTTGCTTCTCTTCTACTCTACAATAATGCTTGCATTCTTCGGAACACGGTCTCCTGGACAACGCGTCAGCGTTACGATGGCTAGTTTCCACTCGATGTTCAATAATAAAATCATACTTCTGCAACCTTTCCATCTGACCTTCTGGATTCTTGAATTGTAGTAGCCGTTTCAAGACAGCATGATCAGTTCTTCTCGGGAATTTCCTGCCGTATAAAAATATTTGTAGAAATGCTCAGCGGACTTCACAACTGCCAATAGCTCTTTTCTGGTGACGCAGTAGTTTCTTTCCGGTTTCGACAGTGTTTTACTGAAGTAGGCTATAACTTTTTCACGACCATTTTGTACTTGAGAAAGGACACCGTCAATCTCAACATTGCTGGCATCTGTATCCAGAATGAATCTCCCTTTCGGAAGAGGATAACTTAAAACTGGCGCGATTGTCAGAGAATCCTTCAATTTTTCAAATGCTGTTTGGCAGTCATTTTCCCAAGCAAATATTCTACCTTTTTCAGTAAGCCGTGTCAATGGTTGGCAATATTGGCAAATTTTAGTACGTATCGCCGATAGTAAGTGCACAAACCAAGGAAACATCTTAATTCATGCTTGTATATTGGTACTGGCCAGTCCCATACAGCTTTTATTTTCTCTTCATCCACTGCAATTCCCTTACCAGAAGTTACATGCCTGAGATAATGCACTTTCTCTCGATACAGATGACACTTCTTCGGGCTGAGCTTGAGATTTGCCTGTTTCAATCTTTGAAAAACTTCTTCCAAATTCTTCATGTGATCCTCGAACATTTTTCCAACCACAATAATATCATCGATGTACACCAAACAGGTTTTCCATCACAGCCCAAATGGCACAACTGTAAATTACCAAAATCCCGTTCCGATGGTAAAAGCCTTTTCACGGTCTTTTGGTTCCAAGTCAACTTGCCAGTATCCGCTTTGTAGATCAAACGTAGAAAATATTTTTGACCCAGCCAACTTGTCCAGTGTATCGTCTATTCGGGGAAGTGGATAACTATCCTTTTTTGTCACGTTTTTAAGTTGACGGTAATCTACACAGAATCGAGTGGATCCATCTTTTGTCTTCACTAATACCACTAGTGAAGTCCATGGACTACTTCAAGGTTCAATCACGCCTTCTTTCTTCATTTCTTTAATTATCTTTTCAGCTTCTTCACGCTTTGCCAGTGGTAATCGTCTTGCTCCTTGACGGATGGGTCTTGTATCTCCAGTGTAGATTTTATGCCTGCTCTTGGATTTCTTGTCATTCAAAGATATCTTGATACTTGCCAATTAAGTTCTTTGCTTTGATTTTCTTATCAGATGTCCGCGAAAAGATGTTAATTTTTTATTGAATAAAGTATCCGGAATCTTGCTAGTTGGGGTTTTCTGAGCTACCTTTGTTCTAATAATCTAAAATACGGATGAACTCCCCTACTATAGTGCCTTGCTTAATTGTAACCGTATACTTATTTATGTTCATTATTCTGTATGATATCATCTTGTTGGCCTTTACCAGTGATTTTCCAACCATCACTCCACGACCAGTTTCTACATCATTATTTCGGGGTTCTAACATTATAATATTTCCTGCACAAAATTTTCAGTCAAGCTATGCTTCCACAATTGTCTCACTTCGCTCCGCTTCGGTTGCTAAAGCACGTGCAACTTCGTCCTCTCGTAGATGTAGTACGAGTTCTTTACATTTACCACTATTATGCCGTGCTTGAGGTCCAGTTTAAAAGCATATTTTTCCATAATGTCCATTCCAAGAATGAAGTCATCTTTAATTTCGGCTACCAACAAATGATGTTTAAGGGATGTGTTCCCGATTTGGATGGTCACATCTATATTTCTCAATAATGTAGCTAGTTTCCCAGTTGCTGTACGTAATCGCCACTTAGTCGGATATAGTTGTGTCGGTGCAAACTTATTTGTTAAGCCGGATCTTATTATTGTTTTCGTCGCACCCGTATCCAGCAATATTTTGAGTGGCCTTCTGTCAACGAGACCATCTACGAAAATGCTGTTGACTTGATGATGAAGAGAGGCAACATAACCAATGGAATGTGGGACTACCAGAATACGGGTCGACGACTGCCCCCTTGCATCAACTCGACTTAGTTTCTCCGACTCCGCGTCTGTTTTCTTTTTAAGCGGCTTCCCGCAAAGTTTTCGCGGATGTCCTAATTCACGGCAGTTCCAGCAACGTATTCTCTTCTTGCCTACAAGTATTTCTGTAGCGATTCGTCGTCACCTTCTCTTCTATATCTTCATTATCTTCGTTCTTTATGTCGCTGTTGATTGATCATACTACGTGAAGATAGTTTGCAGCTTCTTGTTCTAAAGCATGAGACAGTGCATCGGCTAATGTTTTTGGTCGAGCCAATCTTAGTGCTTGCCGAATTTCGCCATCTCGGATTCCATAAATAAATGTTTGGATAGCTAAGTACTCTAATATGCTGTCCGGTGCTGTAGGATGTGCGAGGTGAACCAAGCGAGCAACGTCAGCTTCAAATTCTTGGAGATTCTCATCCGACCTCTGATATCGGTTCCTTAATTGTGTTTGATACACGTGTTCTAGGTGCGCATTTCCATATCGCATATATAAATGCTCAACCAGCTGGTCGTAGTCTTCTTGCTCCTCTTGCTTTAGTATCTGTAAGATATCGACGGCATTTCCACGCAACGCTACTGTCAACGAAATTGCCTTGTCTCTAGGTGACCAACCGTTAGCTATTGCAGCAGCTTCAAATTGTCTCAAATAATTAGGCCATGATGTCTTTCCATCGAATTCGGGTGTTTTTATGCAAATTGTTGATAGGTTTCCTCTTTTGCTATTTTCCGTTTACCTGCTGCTTCTGTTTCAAGCACACCGGGACATAAATTCGATGAAGGAATCGCCTTAAAAAATTTATCTTTCAGTTGTTCTATTTTTCTTTCATATTTACATATACACATATACATATACATATACATATACATATACATATACATATACATATACATATACATATACATATACATATACATATACATATACATATACATATACATATACATATACATATACATATACATATACATATACATATACATATACATATACATATACATATACATATACATATACATATACATATACATATACATATACATATACATATACATATACATATACATATACATATACATATACATATACATATACATATACATATACATATACATATACATATATATACATATACTGAGACGATACACGTCTATATTATTCATTTTATTCAATTTATTGATTATTGAGAAATGTTTTGACCATAACTATATTTAAATTTTTGTGTAATTTTTATAATGAAATCACGATTGATAAGAAGTTATCAGTACGTATTGAATTTTAGCGATAGACGTGAGACAACGCCGGCAGCTGCGAGACGCGCTAATCTGCTGACATAAGCATAACATTCAAAGATAGTTAGGTTTAAATCAACTTCTTGATTCAGTGTTTTAAGAACTTCTGCACTTGTATAGGTGCATCCGTGTTTCGGATTCTTTGTTCTAGAACCCAGACGCCGACGTCATTAAATAACAAATATATCCAAAATGTAGTCTCAACACCCAAGTCACACAGCGCCGCCATCACCGGACGAGAGGGGGTGAAGGTGAATTAAACGTCTCGTCCTAGTTTTCCAGGAGGAACAAGAGGGATATTTTAGAATATAAACGGCCGCTTTTCAACAGTAGAGGGAAGTAGGTGAGTAACAGTCAAACGGTACGAGTCATGAAGAAGTGTCAACAATGAAGATAGTCGAATCCAAGTTATCGAAGAAGTCACTACGGTTTCTACAGCAGCGAGATACAAGAGCAGTCCAGAGGTTCAGCAGAGGGCAGAGTCCGATTCAAGTTCTCCACAAAAGATTCTGGTTTGACTCTGGTCAGGGTAAGTCGACCAATCAACAACTCACATTAAAATCCTTTACATCCTTTCCTCATCATGCTGCTATGGCTATGCCAGGCACGGGTGACTCACATCCTTTCCTCATCATGCTGCTATGGCTACGCCAGGCACGGGTGACACACATCCTTTCCTCATCATGCTGCTATGGCTACGCCAGGCACGGGTGACACACATCCTTTCTCATCATGTTGCTATGGCTACGCCAGGCACGGGTGACACACATCCTTTCCTCATCATGCTGCTATGGCTACGCCAGGCACGGGTGACACACATCCTTTCCTCATCATGCTGCTATGGCTACGCCAGGCACGGGTGACACACATCCTTTCCTCATCATGCTGCTATGGCTACGCCAGGCACGGGTGACACACATCCTTTCTCATCATGTTGCTATGGCTACGCCAGGCACGGGTGACACACATCCTTTCCTCATCATGCTGCTATGGCTACGCCAGGCACGGGTGACACACATCCTTTCCTCATCATGCTGCTATGGCTACGCCAGGCACGGGTGACACACATCCTTTCCTCATCATGCTGCTATGGCTACGCCAGGCACGGGTGACACACATCCTTTCTCATCATGTTGCTATGGCTACGCCAGGCACGGGTGACACACATCCTTTCCACATCATGCTGCTATGGCTACGCCAGGCACGGGTGACATACATCCTTTCTCATCATGTTGCTATGGCTACGCCAGGCACGGGTGACACACATCCTTTCCTCATCATGCTGCTATGGCTACGCCAGGCACGGGTGACACACATCCTTTCTCATCATGTTGCTATGGCTACGCCAGGCACGGGTGACACACATCCTTTCCTCATCATGCTGCTATGGCTACGCCAGGCACGGGTGACACACATCCTTTCTCATCATGTTGCTATGGCTACGCCAGGCACGGGTGACACACATCCTTTCCTCATCATGCTGCTATGGCTACGCCAGGCACGGGTGACACACATCCTTTCCTCATCATGCTGCTATGGCTGCGCCAGGCACGGTTGACACACATCCTTTCTCATCATGCTGCTATGGCTACGCCAGGCACGGGTGACACCCATCCTTTCCTCATCATGCTGCTATGGCTACGCCAGGCACGGGTGACACACATCCTTCAAACACATCCTTTGCTGATCATGAACATTTACACAGTATTTATCCTTATTATAATTATTGTCAATTATAAATGTTTTCTATTATGTATTTACTCAACGAATCATATTAATGCTGAAAGACCATCACAATGATATCAATATTAATTATCACGACGATTTTCCTGATTAAGTATTTCTTGCTAATTGTTTGCAAAAACGACACAACGCTGGGCATTGGTTACCGTACGAATGAAACCCCCCAGATGGACATTGGTTACTTATAAAGGAAACTTAGGAAACCTCCGTCCATTCGTCGTTGTTTTTATAATGACTTATAGATGCGATTGATTACCTATAAAGGAAATTTAGATAATTAATCCCATGAATGGATAAGGAACCTATAAACTTAGGAGAAACCTCCCATTTGTCGCTGTTTCGCCACGACCTATAACTTGGTATTGGTTGACTATAAAGGAAACTTAGGAAACTAGTACCATGATAGTCATTGCCTTAGGGCCAACCTATCAATATAACAATTGCAACAATACTGATCCATCGATTTATCAATAATTTAATAAAAAGCACGATGCACTGACAAATTATTGTGATAAGTCTGAAAGTGTTAATGTTGTTATGTTCTTAATTATGTTCCAGCCGAGATTCCAGTAAGCATGCGGAGATAATTTTGACAACATTTATTTATTGGTTTTATCTCTCTGCTTGGGGTTTTTTGGTCGTGTTTTTTCCTTCTTGCGTAAGGCGAATGCCAGAGAGTTATTTTAACTATTTATTACACGACAGAACTTTGTGTTCGAATCACACTGTTCGTTCAAAATTTATATAATAAATCATATTTTGTAAATGATTTGAGTTTTAATAAATGCACAAGGTATGATGTCACAATCATGTCTTTTGGAAGGAATTTAATTCTTTCATTTACTTGCACCCTTCCTATATTCCCCCACCATTGAATAGCTACTTCGTATTACGAACATTTTTAGGGTTACATTCTTCGACATTTAAACACAACGTAGGTTCAAATTAATTATTATTTAAAGTAATTTTAAATTACTAGACGATTACGCGTTACAGTATTTTACGATATTTAATTTATTTCATATATCGTACTGTCACAATAGTTGGTGCCGTGACCAGGATACGAAGTTCATTAAAGCTGTCAATTGGGGGAGAAGGGAAGAAAAAGGTTCAAGTAAATGATACACATTGCTCTAAATTTTAGTAAACTATAATTTTAACACATTAACCTGTACTGTGAAAATATCTAAATAAATGTATAAGATCGTTTTGGGAATGGTTGAAATATCTTGATCAGAATTATGGATTTTTAAAATCTGTCTCTTGGAAGGACGGAAAAAAATTTGTATTACGCACGAACACAAATTTACACGATGTAGTAAATTATGGCTTAATTGATAATTTTCTGAATTTCGACTATTCAGAATTAATGCACAGGATCGTTTCGGGTCGGGCTGAAATATCGCGACCGGGAGTGAACAAATAATTGCGATTATTGTTTATCAACGAGTGAGAAGTGATATCACCGAGTGTAGTGAAAATGATTATAAAAAAATAGACATTTTGCTTTTCAGAATGATTACTCTGGAAATTCTTACAAGTCATCAATTTGTTAAAAATGTGACAAATAGTATAATTTGCAAATAAATAAACTAGAAATTATAAACCATTCAAAATAGGATCACCGAGAAAGAGGAAGTGAGACATTTAACAAGAATATTCGAGGAAAAAGGAATAGAATAAAATGAGAGAATATCGGCTACAGATTAGTTATGAGAAGAGCGAGAAGTCTAAAGAGGAGATGAAACGACTATGTTGTGAACGATTTGAGAGAGAAATGACAGAGCGAGGAAGACACGCTGGACAGGAAAGAGTGGAAAAGAAAAGTGAGGAACGGTGACACTTGAGGTAAAAGGAAACAGAGTTGCAGAAAAAGAAGAAGACGCTGGGACTGAATCCAAAAGAATTAAAGAAAAAGAGAATGGGGGGAAACTATCAATGTAATTCAACGAGTTGTCGAATTATATTTGCCAGTGCAAGAAATTCATTATTTATTAAAAAAGTGGAAAAACAAATGAAATATTGCCAAGAAGTGTAGTAAAGTGATGAAATATATGTGAACAGTGAAAATAAATGATGTTAAGTGAAAATGTTTAAACAAGTGAAATAAAGTGATGAAAATATGTAAAGAGTGTTAAAAAATTGGTGAATAAGAAAATGAAACAAAATACGTAGAGAATGAAAAATTCCTGAAATACGAATAAATGTACTTGATAACTGTACAGAGAATTAAGCGAGAAATACGCATCCAACTATTGACAGTCACTGATACATCGAAGCGAGATATAATTTTTGAAACAATAACATAAATAATCTTCTACTCAAGAAAGGGCTGACGCAACACGCGCCGCACTAGGTCAGTGACTCAGTGGATCAGTTGTTCGGGATAAATCAGCCGGTAACCTTCGATAATAAGAAACGCTTTTTAACATCTGAATTTAATTGTGAAAATTATCCGAAAAAAGGAAATATACTAATAAGACAACTTATACCAATTTCTTGGGATAAAAACTATGTGATGTGCTTAGCTGCAGTGATTAAATGTTATTCAATTTGTAACACAGAAAGTGGAATTAGCTGTTTAGAATTATCAAACAACAGAAACGAAATATACATCGAGCTGAAAGCACTTGCATCAAATTCACCTTTCATCGTTTTGACGGCCATCAAGAATTTGGTTTATTTTCTATATTCAAATGCAATTGATAAATAGGAATAATATGATTCTGTTGAAACCAGATAACACGAAATAAATATACGCCGAACAGCGAACTGACAATATTCAGATTAAAATTAACTTGTCAGTTGCCCGCGAACTTGGATGATGTTTAAAACTAGAAAATCAACAAATATAGACTTCAAGAGAGTTAATATATTTTCTTTTATTAAATACAATTGTCAAATTGAAATAATTTGATTCTGTTATACTCTATTTTATAAATATAGGAGCTGGTGATTGTAATTTACTCAATTACACTGCAAGATACAAGAGTGAAGAAATAATAAAATTTTAAGAACATTACATATTTTTTAATACTAATCTAGATTTTCTTCATAGGTGCTATATTGAGAAACCTTTGCAGATAATTACCATTCTTTGATTATTAAATATTTTTATTCTTTTACAGCAATGCGTCAACTATAAATAATTTGTTTTTGTTTTAGATCACGTTGCAATAACAAAAAATTAATAATCCAATTGTTGGTTTTTACAGATGATTACTGCTCCCTGTTTTAAATGCAGAGTGAGATGTTTACAAGTAAACAATCAAATTGATTGTTGATCCTTCTAAACATCTGGGGGAGATTGAGACGATACACGTCTATATTATTCATTTTATTCAATTTATTGATTATTGAGAAATGTTTTGACCATAACTATATTTAAATTTTTGTGTAATTTTTATAATGAAATCACGATTGATAAGAAGTTATCAGTACGTATTGAATTTTAGCGACAGACGTGAGACAACGCCGGCAGCTGCGAGACGCGCTAATCTGCTGACATAAGCATAACATTCAAAGATAGTTAGGTTTAAATCAACTTCTTGATTCAGTGTTTTAAGAACTTCTGCACTTGTATAGGTGCATCCGTGTTTCGGATTCTTTGTTCTAGAACCCAGACGCCGACGTCATTAAATAACAAATATATCCAAAATGTAGTCTCAACACCCAAGTCACACAGCGCCGCCATCACCGGACGAGAGGGGGTGAAGGTGAATTAAACGTCTCGTCCTAGTTTTCCAGGAGGAACAAGAGGGATATTTTAGAATATAAACGGCCGCTTTTCAACAGTAGAGGGAAGTAGGTGAGTAACATTCAAACGGTACGAGTCATGAAGAAGTGTCAACAATGAAGATAGTCGAATCCAAGTTATCGAAGAAGTCACTACGGTTTCTACAGCAGCGAGATACAAGAGCAGTCCAGAGGTTCAGCAGAGGGCAGAGTCCGATTCAAGTTCTCCACAAAAGATTCTGGTTTGACTCTGGTCAGGGTAAGTCGACCAATCAACAACTCACATTAAAATCCTTTACATCCTTTCCTCATCATGCTGCTATGGCTATGCCAGGCACGGGTGACTCACATCCTTTCCTCATCATGCTGCTATGGCTACGCCAGGCACGGGTGACACACATCCTTTCCTCATCATGCTGCTATGGCTACGCCAGGCACGGGTGACACACATCCTTTCTCATCATGTTGCTATGGCTACGCCAGGCACGGGTGACACACATCCTTTCCTCATCATGCTGCTATGGCTACGCCAGGCACGGGTGACACACATCCTTTCCTCATCATGCTGCTATGGCTACGCCAGGCACGGGTGACACACATCCTTTCCTCATCATGCTGCTATGGCTACGCCAGGCACGGGTGACACACATCCTTTCTCATCATGTTGCTATGGCTACGCCAGGCACGGGTGACACACATCCTTTCCTCATCATGCTGCTATGGCTACGCCAGGCACGGGTGACACACATCCTTTCCTCATCATGCTGCTATGGCTACGCCAGGCACGGGTGACACACATCCTTTCCTCATCATGCTGCTATGGCTACGCCAGGCACGGGTGACACACATCCTTTCTCATCATGTTGCTATGGCTACGCCAGGCACGGGTGACACACATCCTTTCCACATCATGCTGCTATGGCTACGCCAGGCACGGGTGACACACATCCTTTCTCATCATGTTGCTATGGCTACGCCAGGCACGGGTGACACACATCCTTTCCTCATCATGCTGCTATGGCTACGCCAGGCACGGGTGGCACACCTCCTTTCCTCATCATGCTGCTATGGCTACGCCAGGCACGGGTGACACACATCCTTTCCTCATCATGCTGCTATGGCTATGCCAGGCACGGGTGACTCACATCCTTTCCTCATCATGCTGCTATGGCTACGCCAGGCACGGGTGACACACATCCTTTCCTCATCATGCTGCTATGGCTACGCCAGGCACGGGTGACACACATCCTTTCTCATCATGTTGCTATGGCTACGCCAGGCACGGGTGACACACATCCTTTCCTCATCATGCTGCTATGGCTACGCCAGGCACGGGTGACACACATCCTTTCTCATCATGTTGCTATGGCTACGCCAGGCACGGGTGACACACATCCTTTCCTCATCATGCTGCTATGGCTACGCCAGGCACGGGTGACACACATCCTTTCCTCATCATGCTGCTATGGCTGCGCCAGGCACGGTTGACACACATCCTTTCTCATCATGCTGCTATGGCTACGCCAGGCACGGGTGACACCCATCCTTTCCTCATCATGCTGCTATGGCTACGCCAGGCACGGGTGACACACATCCTTCAAACACATCCTTTGCTGATCATGAACATTTACACAGTATTTATCCTTATTATAATTATTGTCAATTATAAATGTTTTCTATTATGTATTTACTCAACGAATCATATTAATGCTGAAAGACCATCACAATGATATCAATATTAATTATCACGACGATTTTCCTGATTAAGTATTTCTTGCTAATTGTTTGCAAAAACGACACAACGCTGGGCATTGGTTACCGTACGAATGAAACCCCCCAGATGGACATTGGTTACTTATAAAGGAAACTTAGGAAACCTCCGTCCATTCGTCGTTGTTTTTATAATGACTTATAGATACGATTGATTACCTATAAAGGAAATTTAGATAATTAATCCCATGAATGGATAAGGAACCTATAAACTTAGGAGAAACCTCCCATTTGTCGCTGTTTCGCCACGACCTATAACTTGGTATTGGTTGACTATAAAGGAAACTTAGGAAACTAGTACCATGATAGTCATTGCCTTAGGGCCAACCTATCAATATAACAATTGCAACAATACTGATCCATCGATTTATCAATAATTTAATAAAAAGCACGATGCACTGACAAATTATTGTGATAAGTCTGAAAGTGTTAATGTTGTTATGTTCTTAATTAAATATAACAATATGTACTTGCAGTTGCTGTTGTTCCAGCCGAGATTCCAGTAAGCATGCGGAGATAATTTTGACAACATTTATTTATTGGTTTTATCTCTCTGCTTGGGGTTTTTTGGTCGTGTTTTTTCCTTCTTGCGTAAGGCGAATGCCAGAGAGTTATTTTAACTATTTATTACACGACAGAACTTTGTGTTCGAATCACACTGTTCGTTCAAAATTTATATAATAAATCATATTTTGTAAATGATTTGAGTTTTAATAAATGCACAAGGTATGATGTCACAATCATGTCTTTTGGAAGGAATTTAATTCTTTCATTTACTTGCACCCTTCCTATATTCCCCCACCATTGAATAGCTACTTCGTATTACGAACATTTTTAGGGTTACATTCTTCGACATTTAAACACAACGTAGGTTCAAATTAATTATTATTTAAAGTAATTTTAAATTACTAGACGATTACGCGTTACAGTATTTTACGATATTTAATTTATTTCATATATCGTACTGTCACAATACATATACATATACATATACATATACATATACATATACATATACATATACATATACATATACATATACATATACATATACATATACATATACATATACATATACATATACATATACATATACATATACATATACATATACATATACATATACATATACATATACATATACATATACATATACATATACATATACATATACATATACATATACATATACATATACATATACATATACATATACATATACATATACATATACATATACATATACATATACATATACATATACATATACATATACATATACATATACATATACATATACATATACATATACATATACATATACATATACATATACATATACATATACATATACATATACATATACATATACATATACATATACATATACATATACATATACATATACATATACATATACATATACATATACATATACGTATGCATATACATATATATGTAATTTATTAATATTTATTAGCAGGTCGTGGAAAGAAAATAATTAATTGGATACACAATTTTTATTATTATGACAACGGTTGTTAATAAATATTTGGAAAATAAAAATAGTTAAAATATTGTTCTATATTACATTAGTTTTATTTTGTACAATTAAATAAAATAAAATATAATTTTTACATACATACTTTCCTTTATTTTATCCTTTTCCGTATTAGCTTATTGTTAACTTAAAGTTCAATGGATCTGATTGTTACATTATACAATATGATTTTCTTTAATTACACAACAATGTTATGCACTAAATTATAATATTACATATTTGCAGCATACTTGCAGTAATATCTTAAAAATATTTGAATTTATTTATTACTTGGAGTACCTTGCCTTAAAGCCACTTTTCGTATGAGGTACATACAAAAATTTATTTCACAGTGACCGTTTAACTAGTTAAATTATTATTAAATAAGTTTTATGTTTTTATTTCGTGCAAATAATTTGTAATAATTCAGTATGCGATTTCCATAACAATAGAAGTTTCTACCATAAATAATCCTTAAAGAAGCAATTTAGAAACAAGTTTTAAATAAAAGATATTAATGTTTTTCAGAACATATACAAAAATAATAAGGTAAGATTTCGAGTTTTTTATAAATTGACTTATATTGGTTATTCCTATTTTTGCAATAATTCATGAACTTTAAATATTTATGCTGAAAATAACCAATAACTTTTTAATTATTTCAATGTTTACAATTTACACATATACATTAAACATTAAAATATAGCATACTCAGCACTCGTTTGAACTCGCACCAAATGGATGTCATTTAAGGTTAACACGCTCTGTCTCTGCCACATTCATTAGTTAGATATTGTTTATGACATTGTAAGTCAGGTACCACATTTTATATAGTTAGCAGCTTATTTAATTTTTCTATAATACCATGTACATTTTTAAAACGAGGAGAGATGGACAAGGTAAAGTATTAATTTGGGTTTGTCATAAATAAAATATCAATCACTAACAATTAGGGGTAGCACATTTGAAATAATTTATAGCACATTTGACCACAATTGGAGCATAATTGATTCACCCATAATTTTACTTAATTTATTAAAGTGGGGTAGCTAAGCATTAACTTGGCACCGCCACAGTAATTATTTAATTACTCGTAATGGGGAGCAGTACATTTGAAATAATTAATAGCACATTTGAGTACAATTGGAGCACAATTGATTCGCCCATAATTTTACTTAATTTGTTAAAGTGGGGAGGCTAAGCATTAACTTGTCCCCGCTATGGTAATTACTTAATTACTCGTAATGGAGAGTAGCACATTTGAAATAATTAATAGCACATTTGAGCACAATTGGAGCACAATTGATTCACCCATAATTTTACTTAATTTATTAAAGTGGGGAGGCTAAGCATTAACTTGGCTCCGCCATAGTAATTACTTAATTACTCGTAATGGGGAGTAGCACATTTGAAATAATTAATAGCACATTTGAGCACAATTGTTTTTTAAGTATTTAAACATTTTTCTAATATGTGGGGGGGTCTAAGTAAATGGATCTCTAAATAGACCTATGAGTAGTGAATATGTTTAAAAAATATTTTACTTTGGAATAGGTATTTTTAATAAACAATTTATACAAAGTAAAAAAAAGTTGGATCTTATACTTCGTATTAGTAATTTCATATTTTCTTTCTTAAATTTATATTACACTAAATTCATATATCTTTCTTAAATTTATACTAAAATACGTTTTTACTACCAAATTTAAATAGTGATATAAATTATTATAATTATTACGTCTTTTTTAGAGAAATGAATTATATTAATGTTTGTTTTTTAATAATATTACGATCTAATCTAAAAGATTTGTTTATGAAAAATTCATTTATTATTTTGATAGGCTTTTTTACCTTATTGCATTTGATTCTATTAAAGAATAATTGTACATTTGTTCCAGAGTCGTGATTTGATTTTCAACTGTGGACCGAATAGTGTGTCGCATCACCTTCCATTTTAGGGTATCGCCAATAAAATAATATAATTTAATTGAACTAATTTTGAATATATTTTTAAGCTTTTTAATACGATAAAATATATTTTGCTAATAGGTTGAATTTTAAATCATCTTTACAGATACTTACAGTCGATTGTTCTTTAAAAAAATTCCTTAAATATTTCCATTATTTGACTAAAAAAAAAAATTAAAGTCATCCTCAAATATATTTTTATATTTTTTATAAAATTATATTCCTAAATGTATTATTTATGTATATAAATATATAATATAATTCTATACATAGAAATATAAACAATTCTCTATGCATAAAAGTTTTAAAATTCGATACATTCAAAGCTTTATAGATATGGCCATAGGCAAATGCAAACATAAAATAATTCTGGAATTTGTTACGCTTGCATAGAACTTACTTCCTAGAAATTTTGAAACAAAATTATAAACCGAGAAAAAAGTTACAAATTTGGCATTTGGCACGAGTATCTTTGAAAAGCTGTAACTTTTAATCGGTTTAAGATTAAAAATAAATTAGAATCTATGAAACCAAAGGAAAAAAATGAGATATCTGAAACTTATTTATCTTGAAAATTGTACATTTGGCAGCAGTTTAAAGACAGGGCTTTTTTTATGAAAAAATTAGGTTAGGTGTTTAGTTTCCCATGAGCAGAGGGTTGATCGCAAATCATTGAAATTGTACGCCTTATTTAAAAAAGTAAAAATCAATAAATATATATATATATATATATATATATATATATATATATATATATATATATATATATATATAAAAATAATGGTTTTCTTATACCCAGTTGTTATTTTATGTCATCCTCGATAATTGTAACATGACCTGCATTTACTATTGGGATTTTATATCGATTGCACTGCCGTGCAAAAAGTGTATAGATTATATTCAAGTAAAAACAAATTATATGTTGCAATTCATTTAATACTGAATATTGTTGACTTTTTTACAAAGTTAAAATTTGACTCATTGGATATATTGACTTTTAATATTTTTAATGAAAACAGTGTAAGGTGTTCAAAGAAACAAAGAAATCAAAAAGAAGAAATCATTTTAAAAGAGGTTAAATGAAAATTGACATTAGGCAAGTGACAAAAATTAAGATTCTCGTCCGATCTATTATATTGTCAACATCAAGATACTCATGGCTAATTTACGATGTCTTTTGATCAAGCAGATAGTTATACGGACGGATAAACACAGTTAAAACATTTTGTTGCTATAGTAATAGTATACTTGTACATTCCATATTGTTACTGATGATAGAATGTCTGGGATAATGATGCTCGACGAGACGTGATTACTCTCGCATCTAGAATCGCCTCGCAACAAAAATGCGAGACGAGAACGAGGGTGATATTAAAATAGAAAATTCGAAAAGAAATTGATATAATACGAGAAGATACAAGAGCAAGAATCTCACGCGAGATATCGTGAGAGTCTCGTGTTTATATAGGAAAATATAGGAACACAGTATTATGTGTAATTTTTTTTATTCGTATTTCATTTGAAAATAAGTACTTAATAATTTATGGATACAAAATTGAGACAACACTGTTATTTAAACCTAGAGTCTTTTGAACTATCACTATAACAATTTATTTAACTACACTGTGTCCGCACTCTACTGTTGCCTAAACATGACTCTAGATATAATTTAAAGGTAATAAGATGCAATATTTTTTATTTATCTCACAGTTGAGTTAACTGTCATTGATTGATAAACCAGTCTCTTCAATAATTACATACAGATAATAATAATAAACTTGTTTAGTTACATTTATTCATTATCTATTATAATGATTGTAATTGTACGCCTTATTTAAAAAAGTAAAAATCAATATATATATATATATATATATATATATATATATATACTGCAAGGTTAAATAAATAAAATTATATTGTTCCATTCCCCAGTGTTAACGTGAACATCGGACATGTTACATTTACAAAAACATCATTTAAGGTCACGTAACATGCTTGAGTGTTTCGACTGTTCCGCAGTTCGTGCTCGTGAAAAGACATTAGAAAAGAACTATCAGAGAACAATCGTCGGGGCCCGCAGTCTCCGGCTGGCGTAATTAGCGCCCGGAAACTGCTTTCATTTCCGGACTGAGCTCGAGCAGGAGGGGATTAGTGTTGGATGGCAAAAAAGATTTTTAAGAAAAAGTTATAGAAGAATCTTGTAGATGCTATATAGATTTATAGGTAAATATATTTGCTTTCATTAACAGTCCTCGACTACATGTAAGCAGGCCAAAGCAGGGATAACATTGAAAATATATTTTCGAGATCATATGAATGGAATTCGTATATGAATTTGTGAATGTTGCGTATAATTTTTAACACAAACTTAAAAATTATCAATTGGTAGATATCCTGAAAGTTTCACCATTGACACGAACTGTTTTCTTTGATTGCAAGATAATAACTAAATAGGAATTTATACATTTTTGAATAGTTATATATTGTAAATTATTTTTTATCTTTATTCATAGTGTGGGTACCATTAAGGAATTTATATCCGGATATCCTGGGTTTGAATTTCATTCAGGCTAAAAATATATGCATTATAACAGTTTTCCTCTACCGTTGGGAGAAGAGCCGGCTTCTCACTGGGAAAAGGAGGATTTTCGCTCAAGAAAAGCGGAGCACTACACAACTGGAGCATTACACTCGCCCCAAAAACTTAATTGTGAAGGCGGACAGGGACAGCTCAAGACTTCACAAGACTGCGCGGAAAAGGATACTTCTACAGGTAAGTAGAAAATAATTAAAGAAACACTAGCCGGTTGAAAAGAAAAATGAATTGACGAACTATATTAATTAAGTTTAATGAAGTTACAAGATAGTAGTGTTATAATCCAATCAAGATATAAAAAAAAACAGGAAAGTTTAATTCAACCAGGGCAAGTAGTAAGTCGCTGTGTTACAAAGTGGTCTAAGGACAGCGGCAAAAAAAAATTTGAAGTGAGACAGGCGTCCAAAATAACGTACGGTAATTCGAGGGAACCAACGAGACGCGATGCGCCCTCAGAGTAAATAAATCATCGCAGCCCTATGAACTAATACGACACACGAGCTGCATACTGCCAGTTTGAAACGTAATCACAACCAAAACGGCTAAAGAAAATAAAACATTTGACCAGATTTTACAAATCAACGTAGGTACGTATACTCCGATTCGATTCAACAGTGTGGGCGTCAACTCGACAGCACCCAAGATTGTGACGTCACTTCTAGCCTCGTGACGTCACGCAAATTCTCTTAAAACCGTGCTGGGATCAATTACTCGTCAAAAAAATCTATCGTATCGGAAAAGAAATAACATAGAATAAACCCAGATAAAGCAAAACAAGCCTAAAATAAAGGAAAGTCGAGATTAGGTTCACGTAGGATGGTGGAACAACACTGACTCACGAATAAAGCAATAAAAGAATGACCAAACCACGCGAAACTATTTCTTATTTTAATGTATGGTATTAAAAAGTAAATGTCTAGTTTACCTTAGTTTGTAAAGCTTGTAAAATGAAAAGAACAATGTTTTACGTCTTCGGTGATTTTAATCAGTATCAAATCCGACGAATAAAATACTATTCTGGATAGCCGCGCTACTTTAAATCCCCAACCGAATATTAATTTTACAACAAATACGAAAGAAAAAAACTACGTAAAAATTATCAAGTCATTTCGCGTATCATCAGTCATTCCCCTTAATTTATCCTACTTAAATCAGTACTATTCCAATTAGTCGTCCGACATAGCGCCTACTTTCGACATCCACAAATACTTTCTCGTATTTAGGATTGCCAAAAGAATACAAACATTATTCGTACGGGAAAGCAGCCGACGGGCCGTGGTGCCATTCTATTACAATTGTAATAGATCTATTACCTTTCAAATAAGTTATTACGTAATAGCGTAATAACTAATTTGAAAAGGTGTAATAACGCCTGTTCTAATTCTATTACGTTTTTAAAAAAATAGGTTGAAAAATCATATACCTACTTAATTTTCAAATAAATAGAGCTCGACAAACCAAATTAAAACCCTGAGAAGTGTCTTCCGAGGTCGCTACTATCGTCGGTACATTCAGTATCAAAAGTTGTATTTAGAAAAATGGCGAGACAATATTTAATTCTTTCCATTTATAAAAAATAGTATGTTAAAAAAATAATAGTTATGATGGATTAATAATAATTAAATGCATCATTAATAAATTTGTATAAATGCGCATATCGTACATGATGCGGAAGCCCAGTGTTTTTACTGAGACTATATATTTCAATTTTGCGCCAAAGTAGAGCTACACCATTTGTTACATAACTGAATGGGTGGAGTTAAAGCGCATCAAGTCACGGTTTTAAATATTTTTGTTTAATTATTAAGTTTTGTACTAAAGAATATAACGAGTTTTGTAAATGAACATAGTGACTGACTTTTATTTATAAAATCTACATTTGCAAAAATAATTTTTATTTATATGCATATCGCACTTGTTGTTCATAAAATAAATTTAATAAGTTAGCCTCCCTCCAAACAGTTGTCCAACTTTTCTTACGTTTTTTTTCAAATCTATTACGTTTTTGTACTGCCATTTGTTACCAACCAGGATAGTATTCTGTCAACACTGCCGACGGGACTTCAGCCAAATGGGACAACAGCAGACGGGATATTGTCCGACACGACAAACTTCGACTGATGACGTTACACAATGACATCATGGTTCAAGTCCAAGAGTAGTTTAGCTAGGGAAAGATGGATGGTATTTGCATGAAAAAATATACTACAGTGATTTATAAAATGTTTCTGTTAAGGAGAATGTTATGACATACAAGTTAGCCTAAAAATCTATAATAGATAATAAATAAATGTAACTAAACAAGTTTATTATTATTATCTGTATGTAATTATTGAAGAGACTGGTTTATCAATCAATGACAGTTAACTCAACTGTGAGATAAATAAAAAATATTGCATCTTATTACCTTTAAATTATATCTAGAGTCATGTTTAGGCAACAGTAGAGTGCGGACACAGTGTAGTTAAATAAATTGTTATAGTGATAGTTCAAAAGACTCTAGGTTTAAATAACAGTGTTGTCTCAATTTTGTATCCATAAATTATTAAGTACTTATTTTCAAATGAAATACGAATAAAAAAAAATTACATATAATACTGTGTTCCTATATTTTCCTATATAAACACGAGACTCTCACGATATCTCGCGTGAGATTCTTGCTCTTGTATCTTCTCGTATTATATCAATTTCTTTTCGAATTTTCTATTTTAATATCACCCTCGTTCTCGTCTCGCATTTTTGTTGCGAGGCGATTCTAGATGCGAGAGTAATCACGTCTCGGCGAGCATCATTATCCCAGACATTCTATCATCAGTAACAATATGGAATGTACAAGTATACTATTACTATAGCAACAAAATGTTTTAACTGTGTTTATCCGTCCGTATAACTATCTGCTTGATCAAAAGACATCGTAAATTAGCCATGAGTATCTTGATGTTGACAATATAATAGATCGGACGAGAATCTTAATTTTTGTCACTTGCCTAATGTCAATTTTCATTTAACCTCTTTTAAAATGATTTCTTCTTTTTGATTTCTTTGTTTCTTTGAACACCTTACACTGTTTTCATTAAAAATATTAAAAGTCAATATATCCAATGAGTAAAATTTTTACTTTGTAAAAAATGTCAACAATATTCAGTATTAAATGAATTGCAACATATAATTTGTTTTTACTTGAATATAATCTATACACTTTTTGCATGGTAGTGCAATCGATATAAAATCCCAATAGTAAATGCAGGTTATGTTACAATTATCGAGGAAGACATAAAATAACAACTGGGTATAAGAAAACCATGATTTTAGTTAAAGACCATGGTACTAAGTTACAATGTATTCTCCCTTGCGTCCAAGTAGGGAGCAAATTGTTGGGTGAACATTCTATATAGTAAAACGCTACAACGGAGCGGAGCAATGCGATAATATAATAATAATAATAATAATAAACTTTATTGACACATGTCAAAGGCGGGGTTCAGCAAAAGGCTGTTCTTCCACCCAACCAAGTACAAGGAAGAAAAACTACAAATACAGTAGAATTTCTTTTATAACTTAAGATTACTACGAGGTAAGTACCCCATAATTTTTCTCTTTATCTACCGTCATTAAAGAGTGAAAATAATTTTCAAAAAATTTCCTAATTTCAAATGTTCCCTCATATCTAGTGTTAAATTATTTTTCTGAAGAGTCCACTTTCCAGTAATATAACCGAAATCGTTGTAATAATACAAGATCGGTAAGTACCCCGTAACTTTTCTCTTTATCTACCATAATTAAAGAGTAAAAATTATTTTAAAAAAATTTCCTAATTTCAAATGTTCTCTCATATCTAGTGTTAATTTATTTTTCTGAAGAGTTAACTTTCGACTAATATAACCAAAATCGTTGTATAGGACATAATTCCGCCTTTAAATAAGCCCAAAAATAATCTTTTTATAGGAGGACATAATATTTTCAAGCAATACGCTTTTATGCATACAACACATATCATTCCCACGAGGTTTAGGGATAAAATATCAACGAAAAATGCAAACAATAAAAAAAATGCGAGAACGAATATAATGTGAAGTTTATCTGTGTCATGTACATAATTTTGGGTCTACCGGAAGAGCTTGGCGCTCGGCCTGTCCAATATTGCACGCCAACCAGCAAAGCATTTCCGGTAATATGATAAAGCTATGCACGAACGCTGAACAAGAAGGCGGATAGTAATGTATCGGATGCTGACATTCGCATGAAATATGATTGAGTTTTTTTAGGTCTTCTAGCAATTTAGAAATATTTTAAACATTTTTTAAAAAATAAATTTTTATAACATACCAAAATTTTAGGATTGTATGCATTTACAAAAAATATTGTTTAGTTTTGCAACGTACTTTCAGTGGAGAGACTACAATAAATAAATTTTACCCGGCGCCCCGTTATTTTCTTTACGAAAAGTACTAAAAATAAAGCTTATAAGTGAATTAAGAGAAAAGATGGAATTTTAGGAATATTCATAAAGAGAAATCACAAATTATTTACCAAACTACAATAATATTACGATAATTAAGATACAATAAAGACAAGAATCTAACACATGTAACGTACAGCGATCAAAATTATTTTAACAGAAGCAAACATATATAATAAATATATAAGCAGTATTTGCGGTAAATTGTACAACAATGTACACAAGGTCGGAGCTATTGGCTGGGTGCGCGACATTAAATCATGCTCTATAACCGGTTGATTCATACAAGATTTTGTCTAATTTTGATAAAAACAAGATTTAGAAAAATCTAAATGTGTAAAATTTCAGTTTTTAAGAACTGAAAATATTACAAAATGTATTATTTAAGTTTATATATAAAAGCCGTACACAATACTGAAGATATTAAAAAATGTGTTTATTAAAATGATATATTTTTCTTATTTTTGTATTTTTTATTTTGTAACTGGTTAGTAATTTTTTATAAGGGAATGAATGAAGAATATTAATAATAAATAATTGTGATGTTTGGATTTTCGCAGTTCTCTTTCATTGTCTCATTGGTTTAAGGTTCACAACCATAGCAGAAATAAATACCTTTCATATGGAAAGCAAAGTAAATATTATTTATTACTTCATGGATTAAATAGTATTTTTTTAATGATTTTTTGTGAATAGATCTTGGGCAGTTACTTGTCGAAGAAAACCTTAAGACAATTTAAAAACAACGTGTAAAATTTTTGTTTTGATGTTCATTTATCAATAAAATATCTCCCAAAAATATCTCCTAAATTATCTCTAAAAATAATATTTTTTTTCAAAATGTCTCCCAAATCGTCTCTAAGACAGTAAATTTCCGACAAAATAACTCAAAAAATGTCAAATCGTCTCTAGGACAGTAATTTTCCTAAAATATCTCAAAATTTTCTTTATTATAGTCATTTTTCCAAAATGTCTCCCAAACCATCTCTAAGACAGTTAATTTCCAACAAAATGTCTAGCAATTGACACTTACATAAACGTCAAACATTTGATTAATTTTGTTTCAATTCCGAGGCCATCGATAGTTTTCAGGCAATTTTTGTCATTTTCACATCCAATGTTCGACAGTCGCGGTCACAACAATGTGAGAATGACTTTACGCTTATTTTGTCCATCGCGATCGCTGCAGTCGATTCAACAGTCCCCACCATGACTCTGCACCTAACGAATATGTGAGTATGTGTATGTATATATAAATAATATTTATCAAGCCATCTAAAACGAAAATTCTGTAATTATACGACATATCGAAACATATCAAATTTTTAATAAAACGTTAACTATAACATAAAAAGCGATTTATTACAAACACCAAAAAATGTACATTGTTACAAGAAATTGAAATAAAAAGTATTGTAAATAAATAATGTTGTAATTAAAGAAACTTTTACTGTTGGAATTAATGAAACTAATTAAGTTCTGTTGTCTAAGATTAATGTTGGATTTACAAAAACACTGTTTACTTCTTGAACTGATAAACTATACTAATCCTACTCGTAAATAATTGTTGCTCCAACTATCAATAAAAATAAATAGTGACTGGATGTTAAAATTTTAATTATTTATTATATCAAATGAGTTATTTGTACTGCTCCGTAAAGCATTAGGTTTGGCCACACGTTCTCGGATCAATCACAGAGTAAGGAAATCCCGCCCTTGAATAAAAGCGCGCAATTTAAATAATTGTTTTTATATCTACATACAGACGCGGTGGCCGAGCGTGTTAAGGCACATCTCTTACTATACTGGGATGTTACCCGAACCAGGGTTCGTCAGTTTGAATCCGTCTGTCGACAAAGTGTGATTTTGTTGTAAAATATAAAAATACATTTACACCTAGCAATCACACTCGGGTGCTATAAGCTAGTCACTTATACGCCTTAAATAATGTAACTTCTGACTATGAGAACAGGCAGGACAGCTGTGTAATTGTATTATATATTATTATGGATTATAGTGCCACAGAAGAAGAAGATATCTTTATAAATTGATTAGGATGAGAATATTGGACAAGGACTGATTATGTGATAAATCTGATGTGTGTTGGTTTTATGAACGATTCTAGGGTTCGTGCTACTCCATTTGATGTGATATAGCGTGATGTAATGTATGTAAAAATGATACTAATTTTACTAATTTTCCAGATGTATAACTTTATAAAATTATGTATTTTATGTAATATATTGTCGATCCTGTAGAATGATTCAAACGAAATTGTTGGCATTTGGATCCAAAAATTAAACAATAGTGACAAAGTGTCAATGATATTTTTTAACGTTTCGAGGAACTATATACCCATCCTCAGCGATCTAAAACGGCAAATAACACAGAAAGTATAAATTTAAAGAAAACATTGAACATTAAAAATTTAACACTATGTTGAAAAAACATGTGGTCAAACATGTGCCTATGTTTGACTATGTGTTTTTCACCTCCCTTGGACCCGCCAGAGTATGTACATACGTGATATTAATAAGAGAAATCTGTCGATCAACTATATGTATGAACATATATTAAATAAATACTCTGTCAATAATACCATAAAAATATGCAAATCCGCAAAAAATTGTAAAATAATACTTTACGCATTCTCAAAAAAGTTTTAGTTAATTCTTGAAATTTGTAATAAACTAATCTTAGTCTAGTCCGATTTTAAATATTTTATATGTACAAGTATGAATGTATAATTTTGTTAAATTAATTTTTTTAGGTTACCTGCTCTATATCGCCTAATAAAATTAAAACATCTATTTTGTGCCGATTTGTAAGTTTTAAAAGGCCTATTTTCAACATTTTTAGTGCATAAAATTCGGGTTCCAGTTATCACTATCCTAAAATCTATTTCAAAGATAAAACATAATAAATTTTGAAAAAAATTATAAAATAAATGTAGTTTTTGCTACGCGCATATAGGAGATTGTGTGGGTATATGGTGTCATAATTTGTAAAAAATTTATTTTTCGTCTTTTATATCTGGACTCACTACTATTTTGTGCATTAGTAAAAATATGTCAAATATTATTAATTGTAGCTACATTTATATCTTAAAAATTGAAAGCAAAAAAATCTGATTCTTATTACGTAGTTTTTCTATAAAAAAATAGAATCATATATTTTTATGTACTTAATAAAAAACAGTTATTATCTTAGTAACGTATCAACATAGTAATATGCAAATTTTACTCATTAACAGTACTTTACTCATTAACAATCAACACTTTACTTGTAGGCCTATTATTTTGTTTGTTTATTTATTATCATACATGTTGATGTTTCTGCGATTTCGCAAAGAGACAATTATGATGGTAGCAAAAATGTGTGTAAAAGATTATCTTACATTACTTAAATTTTAGCATTTCATGACATATGGAAAAAAAAATATATTCAAGCTCGTATCAAATTAATGTACTCGTTCCGCTCGTGCGTTAAACTTTTACACTCGTTAGAAAACTATAATTTTTCTTTACTTGCTAAAAAATATGCTATTATCTTATAGCAGCGGTTTTTGATGTATATTATAGAACCGTGTTCAGTGACTAAAATGAGAAATTATTCACAAATGAGTAAAATGATTAAATCCATGACAAACATAAACAACTAACAATTTATACTATTGTAAAAGCTTGACAACAGTGACACTTCACTTATTTAACAGCATCTCCATTCTATTTAGTTTGAACTCTTTTTTTAACTTATTGTAAAAAAAACCGTAAGGCAAAATGTTGTACAGTATATCACACGTCAGTGAACTGTTATTATATGCTCGTAAGAATGATAACAATCGCTCTTACGCGCCCGTAATAACTTATTTTATCCACTTATAATATAATGTACTATTAAATGTCTTCAGATGTAAACATTAATTTGGAATTTTTAAATTAAAAAAAGACTGTATGTACTTTATAGTTTAGAATTGTTTGATGTTGGTTACGTTTTTATTGCATAACTCACTTGAATATTAATGTACTTAGTGATGACTGCGGCTTTGTATATCAATGTATCAAATGTGAAGGAAAATGTGGTGGAATCATTCATCATTCATGCACTTTTCTTAAGGTGGATTCCCATGGACCGTTGACAACGTCAAATTTGTCGACATTTACGACGTTCTGTGATGTGATTGGTTAAATCTTGCCAGTCCGAACGGATCTAACGTTGATGGCAATGTTGAAATATTTAAATTTTGTTTTGACGACCGCCACCAACATAATTTTTGTTTTTAATACGTCAAATTTCCAATGTACCAACAGAACACAAATTGATTTTAATTTTAAATTGGTTAACTATTTCTAATAGATACTGTTCAATTTATATGTATTTATTATTTAAAACATTACATGAAAACAAGAAACAATTTGAACAATCTCATTATCAATATAAACAAACATGATATTTCAGGTAAACGAAGTATAGTAATATTTTGATATGACTATTTTTACATATGGAAGTCGGGATCTTTTGTTGTTCCATGTGAAAAACGTCCCGAACGTTCCATATGAAACTAGCTTTACAAAGTCTCAAATTTAGTTAATTGAAAGGGGAAAAAAATGAAGTGAAGTGGTTTTATGATGTGTGTGCAAAAGAGACGGGTAATCTGTATAGTCTAGTAATTCTAACAAATCTAGTAATGGAGTGTTTAAATAAAATTGATTTATAACTTAAAAAATAAGTGAAGAGAAAACTATAAAAAAATTCCTAGAAATAAATGAGATTAATACTAACCAAATTTCTTGACTTACACGTGAAAATAGTAATAAAATTAATGTCGATAACACCGAATTTTGAAATTTTCTTCTTCGCCTGCTACTATTTTACCAACCGATAATGACAATATTCAAACCGATGTAAGTTGTTCCGTGCGTCGTTTACACTTTCCTTGCAATGCTCTGCTTTCGTCATCCGGCGGAAGTCAAATTGCTCGCCAAGAAAGAACAGATTTGAATCAAGTGGTTTTTTTTCTCTTATTCTTCACAGCATTATTGCCCCACCTCGCGAGAGTGAACCAAATTCAGTAAGATCTCTTGCAACTCAGGGGATGTAAATCAGGAAATGCGAATGTGTTATCCTGGATTATGTACGAGTATAGTAGCGTTCGATTTGCACCAAATCTCAGTTAATCTCACCTCACCTCAGTTTGACAGCTTTTTTGTGCTGTTCTATTTGCACTGACATAACAGAGATCAAGTGAGACACTCACCTCCCCCCTTGCCGATGCTGCACTACCTATTTCACTGGTGCGTACTGAGATTTTCTACTCAGTTAAGAGTGGGGCTAGAATTCGTTATGTTTTGTTTGTAGTTTGAATATTTGGAAGTTATTTAATAATTTTTTTAAATTGTATATATTATTATAAATCATGTCTCACAGCTCACTTCCAACAAAAACATCAAGCAAATAATGTGTTGTCCGCGAAATGATACTACAACGTTAGTCACGTAATCGAATCTGTTCAGACCTGTCAAAACCCGTTCGATTTGTGATCGAAAAAATATCATCTCATATCAGAGAATCTCAACTCAGTTGAAATGAACTGAGGTGAGATTGTTTGCAAATCGAACGCTACTTATATATGCAACATCGGACAGACTTATACCAACTGCGCTCTTCAAGTTTTTTTTTTGTTTTATCCACAACTCATATATAATAAAGACATTATTACACTGATTTCAGTTGAATTATATGGCTCATAAAACACTGTAAACAACTTGTTACTTAGCAACTACTTCATCTACCGTATTTTGAAAAACTATATACTTGTAATTGAATCAACATTTAACGTTACGACCAATCTTCTTCGATACCTATAATTATGAGTTGTGGATAAAATTTTGTATTACACTTGTGTTTTATTGGTATATAAAATATTTAAGAATATTAAACACTCGACCTTCGATGTCGTGTTTAAACTTTTCTTGTATAATAAATAACTATTAACCGTTTTTATGTAATATTCATAATTGTGGTACATTATTGTGAAAAATAAAATTTGTTTAAAATTCAATAGTATTTTTCTCAATATTCTTGTTATGTAAGAATATAAAATAGCTACATGATTGAATTCAGAAAAAAATATTCTACCGAACGAGCTCAATTTACAGATTGCCATTTAAAAAAATATAACTTTGTGTTCGACCTTGCGAACAACAGATTTAAAAATATTATCTTCTACAATCGATTGTCCGCAATGGGAATCGAACTTAGGTTCACAAATCCACTGGTCGACATGCCTCGAATATCCAGTTTATAAAATTTTAAATAACGAAAAAATATGTATATAAACTGCAATATTTTTAACTGTAAAAACTATAATTGAAACATATATATATATATATATATATATATATATATATATATATATATATATATATATATATATAATATATAAATATATCATCACGCCTTTTACCCATTACTGGCACTCTGCTAAAGCAGATCTCGGTAAGTGATATATTTTGCGCGTGAAGTGCGGTTACCAGTCGTCAAATCACGGCCCCCAAACATGTTAGTGGTGGAGGAGCCACAGGGATAGCTTTTTCAAGTTATGAAAAAAAAAAAAATATATATATATATGTTTTAATGCTTTAACGACAAAAACTGTAAATAAACAAAATAAAAGCCTACCTGTATGTCTCCATGCTCCCTAGACGCAAGATTTTACTCAGTTTTAGTGAAACTTATATTGGGTTGTTTCGCTTCGCTCACACTTTCAGTAAATAAACCCTAAGCCCACAGAATTCAAGGGCCATACATTCAAGCAGTTATACTTAGTTTTATTTCAACTTATTTTTAGGTTAGTATTAAAGCTACAAATGTAATAATACCAAATGAATATACAATCAGAAAAATTTTGTCTCCAAGAAAAAATCGTGTAAAAAATGTAGTTAAGAATATCTAATTTCTAGTAGGAATATTCCGTCATTCTGTCAAAATTAATTGTTTTTTGTTTTATTATAACTTATTGAAGTCAAATTATTGTCAAGATGATAAATTCCTCAATTAAAACTTTTCTCCTATAACATTAACACATAACGTTATATACTATTTGCTACGACAATAGGGATACTATCAGAAATGATAAATTAAAATAAGTAATGTGGTAGCCATCTATAAATACCGGCTCGATAATAATTTATAACTAAAAAAAAAAGTTATGAGTGTTGGTCGTCAACATGTCAAAATAAAAATTATAATAAGATTAAAATAATTACTATTCACCATTAAATATGAATAAAATATGTAACTGATAAATTTATTTCCTGCTGTTTTCCTTATCCACATCCTTTTATTTCTTAACATACTCACTGATCAATAATATAAAGTATTTTATATCTTTTAACTAACCTACTTGTATTTATTAATGCGCACCAAAAAACTGATATTATATGTTATAAGTCTATGTTCGGGTTTTGGATGGAAACACTGTATTATATATATATATATATATATATATATATATATATATATATATATTGAAATAGTACGCATCTATATATAAAATTTATTCAATTTATTTAACTCTTGTCTAATGTTATGACCATCACTGTACTTTTGATTTTATGTGTTCTACCGGCCGAGATACGTATAGCGCAGCAGCCCTTACTTCGTCGGTAGGAAAAAATCTCCAATACTGAGAAGAGGATGTGACGCTGTACCAGCAGTGGCGTATCTGAATTTATAGTGAAACCATTATTATCTACTCTCTTTATTAATGGTGAATGAATATAAGGAAACTAGGTAATAGAACTTCAGATGCATAATTTTAGACGTATATTACAGCTCCAGTAAGAACATTCGCAAATATGTTAAACTTTGGTTCTACTAGAATTTCCGGGCAAGAATCTTCGGTACGCCCCTGGCACGAAATCAACATGTTTCGAATCTAGTTTGGTGGTATTTAGAAATATGTGCGATATGGACACGTGTGGCCTTTCTTTGTTTCAGTTTGGTGTGAAAAACATTAAACAGTGCCTGACGCTACTACCCGCGAGGGGGTGAGACGGAAACCCACACCACTTTCGGAGACGGGGTGCAGAGAGGAACCCACGCCAACTTCGGAGGAAGAGTGAAGAGGGTGCATCCACCTTAGACCATTGGGGTGCAGGAACGAGAGGACAATTAGAGTATATAAACTGCACAATTTGCCTCAATCGGGGAGACTCTCCGGGGCCTCCATTCTGACTCTATGTCAGTAAGTTCAGAAGTTCCATCACCTTCCCTATCACCACTCAGTGATATCGGCATCCGGGCACGGGTGAACCTTCCTAATTTGATATGCAGTGCTATCGGCATCCGGGCACGCTGTCACCCTCCACAACCACACTCAGTGCTATCGGCAACCGGGCACGGGTGAACCTTCCTAATTCGATATGCAGTGCTATCGGCATCCGGGCACGCTATCACCCTCCACAACCATACTCTTCTTTCTTACCCAGAATACCTTTTACATGAACTTTTGGACTTTGTGACATACGTCAGTTTTAATTGTTGTTACTTTCTCACGAGAGTAGCAATTCGACGTAACCGGGTCTAATGATTGTACGCGGAGTAAATTCCTAATTAAATAGTTGCTTATTGTTTGTTACTGATTCAGATATTGTTGTATTGACAAATTATTGTGACGCGTCTTAAAGTATTACTTCTGTTATGTTCTGAATGAAATATATAAAATCTGTAATTTTGATGTACGAATTATTTTGAGAATATTTTAATGATTTGGTTCGTCTCTCTGCTTGGGGTTTTTATGTCGTGTTTTCCCCGCTTGCGTAAGGTAAATACCAGAGAGCTAATTTGTTCACGACAGAACTTTGTGTTCGAATCACGCTGTTCGTTCTAAATTAGTTAAATAAATGATGTTGCTTTGGTTACTTAATTTTCAATAAGTGCACAAGGTATGACGTCACAGTCATGTCTTTTGGAAGGAATATACATATTTCACTTAACTCAACCTTTCCCGAATTGACAGCTACTTCGTATTACGAACTATTGAGGGTTACACTTCTTAAACACAACGTAGGTCATTTTACATTGTTTTATAGTATCATTAAACACAACGTAGGGCTATAAAATATTGATTTATACTAGACGATCACACAGTTATTAAAATTAGTTCATTATCATTATTAATCTTATCCGTAGGTTACTACGGACTGTTAGAATTAGTTAAGTGACAACGATTATTTTATTCTTAAATATCGTGTACTGTTACAATATATACAATATATATATATATATAAAGATTTACCACGGTCAATTGCTCATTTCTACAGCCTAGACGGTTTGTCCGATTAATTTGTAACATTTTTTGTTTGATCGAGTCCAACTTGGGATATGTGGTTTTGCTAAATACATAATTTTATTACGCATGGTATGCGAGAAAACTTGAAAAAACACGCATTTTTGGAGCAATAAGAGTGTCGTGGCTTTGAATATTTGAAGATGAACGTCTACTGCAGGGCTAGGTAACTTAGATCACATATCCGATGACAGCGATTTAGTTATTGTCCACATTAAAGATGGCAGCACTCCGCAGTACATACTTTAAAATTAATTATGCTGTGGGGAATTATGGGAAAACAAAATATTGTTGTTGTCATAACAACCATTTGGCAGGTTAAAGATGACTGAAAATAATAATTTGTTATGTGCAATTACTGTTAATATACTTTGATAACTAGTTGTAATAGTGAAATATAACTCCAAATAAAAGGTAAGCAATATACATAATATATTAATTTTAAATATTATTAAAAATACAGTAAAATATAGTTGAAACGAAAAAATAAATTTCACAAAAAATATCAGCAAATATAATAGCAAAAAATACGTATAAATGCATAAAAGAAATACATATGTAGATTATTTGATTTCCTGGCAAGACTTCTACATCTACTTGCTCTCAATAATGAAATATTTTCATTCCAACAATTAATTATGATTGCAACAATATATTTTGATATCAAGAATCATATAATCTGTAATATCCATATTACAGTAACTTCAAAAAGATAATATTTAAATCAATTTCACATTTTCTATTTGTTTAAAAAATGTTTTATTTGTATTTATATTTTTTCTTTTCCATGTCCTTATGTATTTGTGCCGAGTTGTGGAGAAAGAGAAAGATCGTTTAGATCCAAATGTTAAAACTGAATTTTATCGCCACGTTTTCTGGGTTCTAATACCCGTGGACTTCGACGTGATGCAAGTATCACGAGATAATGCCATTACCGACAGATGAACATATCACGATAACTGAACTAATTTACTTATCGCCCAAGCAAGGTAACAAAAAATATATTTAATAAAATATTGTTCTTTTAATGAAGTAAATTCGCTTACAGAGGACGTATCAGCTAATTGATCAAGAAGAAAAATGGCTAACGACAGAATTCTACGATATAATGTACAGTGACCAAGCAGACAGAGTAAAAGTGGTCACGAGTATTACTAATAGAGTTACTACATAATGATTTTCCTTTTTCAGATTATGTTTGGCTCAAAATACATCAAAAGAGAGGTATATAACCGACTTCGACGTAATATTTTAATTTGCTGTTTGTTACTTCAATTCTAAAAAACATTAGATTATTTATGTAGATTTTTCTATCAGATTAACCACTAGAATTTGATTATACTGTATATAAAATTAATGTGCAAGATTTCTAATATAATAAGTTTAAATTATGTAATTATTTTCAATTTAAAATCAAAATGAAATATTTTACTAACTTATTTTCAAAAAGATATATTTTATAAGGTATAGTAATTTAAATTATATTAGAAATCTTTAAATTTATGTTTATTTATGTTTTCTCATATTGTATGAACATTATGTAACATAAAGTGAAGTACAGTCCTGTCGCGGCGATGCTGGTGGCCCTGCAGTTATTGTGCGAGTTGGTGCGCATCCGTTAGTGTTGCGTAGTAGTGCAGAGTGTCGCGTAGTAGGAAGGGGTGTAACGCGAACAGTACGACAGTGCGGATGGTAGAGACGAGTTTAAGATAAATAGATGTATACAATACAGCTAATAGATATTAGAGTGTAATAGTTTTATGATGAGAATAAAGTAATTAAACGCTACATTGGTGACAGCGGTCGGATCGAAAACTATGTCTGGTTGGCGTGTTCATGTGTTGTAGAACAGTAACTGTATGTGGTGTCGGTGTTTGACAATATGGATGGCGTACAGTGTCCACGTTACTCGGGCGGGGATTGGGCCCAGTTCGTACAAATGTTTGATGCATATGCGTTGTTAAAGGACTGGACCGAGGATAAGAAGTTGATTGCGCTACCATTATTTTTATATGAGCCAGCTAGACAAACTTTTAATGGTCTTGCAGCCGGAACGCGTTCTAACTGGGCTGCTACATGTGATGCGTTAAAAATCGCGTTCTCTCCGGATGACAGTGATAAGGAACAATTATTCCGGGCAAGACAGCAACATGAGGGTGAGACAATTGCCACATTTGCTGCGGTGTTACGTGCGTTGGGCGCTGAAGCTTTTCCCATGCACAGTAAGGAAACACGAGAACAGTTGCTAGTTCAGCAGTTTCTTCGAGGGCTGCCGTTGCAGGTGGCTGAAGAAACAGCGCGTCAGAATCCTACAACGCTAGCTACTGCCGTTACATCTACACAAAATGCACTGAAAGTGCGTCGAGCCATTAGCGATATTTATGAGTCGACGGGGGTGAAGACAGAACCTCCGGTAGTTGGTGCAAATGCCGGGCAAGTCTGTTCTGCGTTTTGTCCACTTTCACGCGAATTGGATGATTTACGAGAAGAAATTAGAAACCTGGCATCTGTAGTGAAAAAGATGACATCACTTCAAGTGTCTTTTAAAGATGAGAGAAATAGATGTCGTGATTTATCGGTCCCACCATCGAGAGGACGACGGTGGTTACCTGTTTCAACTAAAAGGAACAATGAGAAGTCGAGTGAATCGAGAACATACGAGCGAGCTTCAAATCGTGTTAATCAAGCTAATTACGAAGAAATTAGATGCTACGCTTGTGAAGGGCATGGTCATATCGCTCGAGAGTGTCCGACAAGACGCAACCGGGCCGACAGGAGGGTTGAGAAGAACTTCGGCGGCTCCGGCAAACTAAACAAGGCTGACACGTCCATAGATGCTATTACTATTCATCGCAATACGCATGTTGGGACTGCGACTGCGTGTTCTGTTGTGGGCGCGAATAAATCTATTACGAGTAATACAGATTGCGTGGCTGATCATTTCGATTGGAATGAAGCGACTAGTGATAAGAAGCATACGGGGCGAACGAGTGTACTGAGACATTATATCAATACCGGTACAAGTCAACCGATTCGCCAGCAACCCCGATGTTTATCTATGACGTATAAGGAGGAAGCGCAACGAGAGATCCAGCGGATGGCCGAAGCGGGAGTGATTCATTCCTCTTCATCACCGTGGTGCTCGCCAGTAGTGCTGGCTAGGAAGAAAGAGTACTATGATAAGAAAACGCAGGAGGCCAAATACTGCGTTGGAGATATTGTGTGGCTTCACCAACATAAAGTGAAGTAGAGTCCTGTCGCGGCGATGCTGGTGGCCCTGCAGTTATTGTGCGAGTTGGTGCGCGTCCGTTAGTATTGCGTAGTAGTGCAGAGTGTCGCGTAGTAGGAAGGGGTGTAACGCGAACAGAACGACAGTGCGGATGGTAGAGACGAGTTTAAGATAAATAGATGTATACAGTACAGCTAGTAGATATTAGAGTGTAATAGTTTTATGATGAGAATAAAGTAATTAAACGCTACAATTATTTAATAAAATAAATGTACTAAAAATAAATTTAGTTTATGATTTAAAAAAAGTAGAATAATTGAAATAAAATAAAAATAATCTAGTGTGCTACATATATCTATCCTTGTCTAATTAGTTACGGACCACATGCAAGAGTGCAGCACTGGCGCGCAATTATCGTAACCTAGGAGATAGACATCTGAATAATAAGTAAATCTGTGGTCTACTGTCGATTTGACATTTGTCAGTGGACATGCCGCATTTTTTATTATAAATTACTTAAATATAAAATTTCTGTGAGTAGTTTTAAAATATTTTACGCACATTAAGGAAATAAGGGGACGTTTTTGTTATAATTACATATCTCAAATATGTGTATTTAAAAAGTATTTTTTACAGTTGACTATAAAGTTGGTTTTAAACGTCAAATTGACAAGTTTTATAAAGTATACAGGTAAACCCAACCAAATTTGTCCTCGGTAATAATATATAGTAAAACTAAGCAAATATTTTTCCCGGAGATGTATATTAAAAAAAAAACAGGTAACTAGAATTCGAATCACACCCCCCTATTTTGTAACTGAATCATTATCTATTGCTGATCGATAAATTAATAACAACCTCAATTTAGTATAATTGCTCTATAGATTAACACCACTTCGACTTTATGTGGCTAATAATTTATTCTATTTTTCTATTTTATTTTTATTCATTTCAATCGGCAATTGTTTTAGTGACACTGCTTCAAATGAAAGGTTTGTTGAAGGGCTGGCGTACAAAATTCGAATTTTTTAGATCGCCAATTGTTTTAGTGAAAGTAATGCAAAACCTATCATGTTTGATATCAAATGAAACGTCATTTGATGGGCTCACATACAAAATTGATATATTTTCGATCGTCAATTATTTTCGTGAAAGTGCTTTAAAACCTATGGTGTTTGATATCAAATGAAAGGTCTTTTGAAGGATTCGCGTGTTATATTGAAATATTCTCCATCGTCAATTGTTTCAGTAAAAGTAAGGGGTTCACGTGATGTATTGGATTTTTTTTATAGTCAATTATTTTATTGCAAGAGCTATTACCTATGCTTTAATTTACTGATATTGTAACCCAGGTGTTTAGTGACGTGGTTTTATTTACTCGGTTTAGGTTTTGAATTTGATTTGGCCACTTAATGGCACTTGCAACGCTTTCACTTGAATTTTAAGGATTGCTTATATAAACATTTTTGAATCTAATGTTTGACAGCGATGTTAAGTTACTCATTTGACAATTCATCTCGATACTATATTGATCATTTAATCAAAACTTACAATTTGAGTAACAGCGGCATAATTGGCCATTAGAATTTTATATTTTGTGCTTTAGAGATTTTGTTGGTTGCTGGCAGATTGACGGAATTAGCTTCATGTTGCTGGAGATGTAATTTAAAAAATGCACAATACAATAGCTGTGGCAAGTAGTGGCTTTGTTTCACGCGATAGAAATGTAGAAACCAGTCGATATTATAATTTTACATAAATTCGAAGAGAACACAAGAAGAAATACAGAAATATAGAAAAAAAAAACGTAGTCATCAATTATTTAATGGAATACAAGACTCAATGGCAACTCGTTGAAGTGTAGATTAAAGAACCCGAGTACCTACGATTCTTATATATCACTTACAAATATTTGCTAAGGTAAAGCACCATACCCAATAATGGACAAAAGGAGTGATCATATTTTTATTAGGTATTTTTTTGCGGATATCAGCCGTCAAGTCACAAGTTCCCAAGCATGTTATTAGAAAGGAGACGCAGGCGTAATTTTAATGTGGAAAAATCAGTTTGTCGGCCGTGGGAATAAAACGCCGATTCACAAATATACAAATCCACGCATTGCTACTGAACTTTCTAGAAACTTAATTAGTGGTATTAATTGAATAATGTATCCAGAATTATTAATGAATTCTTAAATGTAATAATTGTAATTGGATATTTTTCATGAAAAGAAATATTAATTGATACAATTAAGATATATTTTTTTATTTATTTCAACTTTCAAAGTTCTCTGTAATATAAAGATAAGTTATATGATTCTCTACTTAATTATGTTAAATTAGTTGCATGTGTAATTAAACTAGTATTTATTTAAATATTATCTGTAGAAGCCTTGCCATGTTTCCACTAGGAAAGTTTTACATTGTTCAAATATTTGTTTCTAGTAAATAATTTACTGCTATTACAGTAGTATGGTATTTTTGTTAAAATTTAATTATATCTTTCAACTACTCACATTAAAATACTTCAAGTGTAAAGCACTAAACTTTGTGTTCGCTGATGGATGTGAGAATCTTGTTTACGACGTAGTTTAAGAGATTTTCATTTTATGCACATTACCCTCTACGGTCTATGAAATTTGTATATGAATTAATTGCTACCTATTAGGAATAATAATATAGGTACATGAAGGGTCGGTCTTCTCACCTTCAAACAAAACACACAAATACTGCATAAAATCATTGCAAACAATTACACTATACGAGTATTTCATTTGTGATGCAATTGTTTTTCATTTTTATCTTATTCGCAGTTGTCGAAAAATGTATCCTATGGTTCAATAATAAGTATTCTAAACAATACATTTTTGTTAGTTAATATAATAGCTATTTATGTGACAAGTGCATAATGCAATGCATATTTGGCAAGCCGTAGTTTATAGTCGAGTGAGCGCAGCGAGTAAGGCTGATAAATAAGAAGAGTCGTGTAAAGTACGAGTGGCATACAAAGTTTTATGTTCGACTGTCTTGATAGCGATTTGTTTTCGTCAAATATTGAAAATTTAATTGTAAATCCAATATATACTTTGTTGTTGCTTTTTTTAACAATAGTACTTATAATTATTAAACTGTTAAATTTATTCAAGAAGAAAAATTAATTCAAAAAATTGTTTATGAGGTTTTAAGACAGAAAAAACACAGAAGTAAATGAAATTGCATTAAATGCAAAAGCATAATATTTATTTTGACTTATATTTTTTGACAATGACGAGTAAATTTTGCTATTTTATCGTATTAGTCCATTAAAGTGCCATTTTACAATGTTACAAATTAAGTGCATATGATATAGTCCAATATATACAGTTTTATAAAATAATTGTAGATTCTGAATACAATGAAAAAAAAATTTCATAAGTCTCTCTCTCCGATCTTATTGATTTGATATTACTTCATGGCAAATAAATGTAGCCCGATCCACGTATATGTCAAATATCCGAATGCTGATATATTTATAATGAAAAAGGGCTGCATACACAATAAAATATTTTAATGTTATAATAAATACATAAGGTATAATACGAAGTTATTTTTAGTAGTCTTTTGCATCGCTTCTTCAATAAATTCCGATTTAGCAGTTTTACCGTTTTTATTTTCTAATATTTTGTCTTTGTGAGGAATACTTAAAACTTAGATTATTCAATCGTTACGATAGGGAATATGTCGTTCGCTGGCCATAAGAATACTGCAGAAAATTTAGTATCAGCTTGGATTTATTATCTTTAAACTTATAATTTACTTTTTATTAAATTAAATAAAGAATAAAGATTCTTTATTTTTATATTACACATAGGAGAAACAATGTTAAATTTTTACATGTGAATGTGCCTTAAGACGGCTTATGATCGAAGTGGCGAAGGAAAAATGAATCAAAATAACTTAATTTTACGTCAATACGTCAGTTTGACATAAAAATTGATTCATTTTTAAGTACAAAACCAAAAAAACTTAAATAAAGCAACTTAACTAGAAAATAAAACAGTTAAATAACACGCTAACTAAAAGAACCTAGCTAACAGAGGGGGCTCTCTGCACTGCCGGAAGTGTTGGGTGTCGCAGAGCGGGTATGGTGACGCGATGTCCGGTGGGCAGCCGGTACCGGAGAGGCCGATAGGGGTAGGCGCTGCTGGGCCGCAGGGACTGCATCAATGCCGTGTAGTCCAGGGGCTTCTGGTCTGTTGGTACTAGTGGTGGTGGCGGCAGCTGTGGACGGGTACGGACGGGTGGTGCCGGCTGCAAGGGCTCGACATCTGGGCCTGCAGAGGTCAGCAGATCCCATAGCTCCTGCATCGTCTGCTGAAGCGGATGCTGGGGATGAGTGGTGGCAACCAATGGGTCGCTCGGACCCGGACAGGGTCTATACCGCGCCGACCTCGGAAACGGACGGTGTTGGTGATGCGGTCAGATCGATGATATCTCCATCTCCAGATGGCGACCTGGCGGGACGTTTCACCTGGGCAGATACGGGCCGAACCTGGCGATTAAGGCCTGACGAATTTGTAGGGAGGAAGATGAGAAGCAAAAGAGATATTTAAATGGGCAGAACATCAAATAGAAGAAGTAAAACAATTCACATATATATATATATATATATATATATATATATATATATATATATATATATATATATATATATATATATATATATATATATATATATATGGGATAGCTAGCACAGTGGTATGAAGTCGGCCTGTGGATCCTGAGGTCCCTGGTTCGATTCCCACAGGCGACAAATTTTCATAATTTGAAAAAGCTATCCCTGTGGCTCCTCCACCACTAACATGTTTGGGGGCCGTGATTTGACGACTGGTAACCGCACTTCACGCGCAAAATATATCACTTACCGAGATCTGCTTTAGCAGAGTGCCACACCCAGTAATGGGTAGAAGACGTGATGATATATTTATTTATATATTTTATATATATATATATATATATATATTAGGGTATCCGTTATTTTGGCAAGGTCGGAAATTTGATGCTCTCACCCTCTAAATCTACCCATAATAAATTTAAAAAAATTAAGTTAAAATCCCAGGTCTGTCAAATGACGTTAAAACGTGCCGCAAGAGGGCCCAATATTTGCATGTAGTTTAAATTGTGAAATTGACTTTTCCGATACTTTTATGTATAACTTTTTATGATTTAGATAACTGGCAGAAAGCTTATGAAATAAGCTTTCAGGCACATTAAAATTCTAGTTATTTGGATAAAAATCAACGCCATAGCGTCAATTTGATTAATACGAAGTTTGAAGCATAAAAGCGACAAAAATGTTAATATAAGATTTCGATTAATATTTCAGTTCTCGCCAATAAAATTTATTCAAAAAGGTCAAAAAAACAAGATCTCCAAAGTTTATATACAAAAAATTTAAAATTCATATTTGTTTATGAGCTCCGAAGCATTCTCCCATGAACACAGTATGCTGCTCTAGTAAGTCTATCAAGAAATATTAAATAATTAGTTTCTTACCTTAAGGCAACAAATATTAATTTAAATTTTTTTATATAAACTTCGGATATCTTATTTTTTGACCTTTTTGAATACATTTTACGGGTGAGATCTGAAATATTAATCGTAATTTTTATATTAACGTTGTGTCGTTTTTATGCTTCAAACTTCGTATTACTCAAATTGACGCTATGGCGTTGATTTTTATCCAAATAACTTGAATTTTAATGTGCCTGAAAGCTTATTTCATAAGCTTTCTGCCAGTTATCTTGAAATATTTTTAGGTCTAAATCGTAAAAAGTTATACATAAAAGTATCGGAAAAGGCAATTTCCCCATTTAAACTACTTGCAAATATTGAGCCCTCTTGCCTGGGATTTTATCTCATTTAAAAAAAATTTATTATGAGTAGATTTAGAGGGTGAGAGCATCAAATTTCCGACTTTGCCAAAATAACGGACATCCTAATATATATATATATATATATATATATATATATATATATATATATATATATATATATATATATATATATATATATATATAAACATATCATCACGCCTTCTACCCATTACTGGGTGTGGCACTCTGCTGAAGCAGATCTCGGTAAGTGATATATTTTGCGCGTGAAGTGCGGTTACCAGTCGTCAAATCACGGCCCCCAAACATGTTAGTGGTGGAGGAGCCACAGGGATAGCTTTTTCAAATTATGAAAATTTGTCGCCTGTGGGAATCGAACTAGGGACCTCAGGATCCACAGGCCGACTTCATACCACTGAGCTAGCCATCCCATTATATATATATATATATATATATATATATATATATATATATATATATATATATAACTAACTTACAATTTCCAAAGCATTTATTAATAGTTTTATTATAACAGACAGTGGATCTCAATTTAAGTATGTTTTGTTTAAACAAATACCACAATTACTAAATTCTGAAAGATTATAACTATCCCTAATCATCCTGAATCTAATGGAATGATGGAATGATTTCATAGACGATTAAAATAATATGAACATAGGGTATGATAATTTACCATTAGTACTATTTGCAATACGTTCTTCATTAAAGAATCAATTAAAGTAACTTCAGCAGAGTTAATTTACGGCTTTAAATTTACATCTGCCAGGCAAATTGCAACAATAGGATCAAATTAAATATATGAGTGTTTCAGATATACCTATTTATTTACGCAAATTGAAAAATTAGTGTAAAAAAACTATAACCTCAACCAATAAGAGAACATTTTAGAAAATCAGATCTGCATTCTAAATTATTTCAAACTAGTCATATTTTGTTCGTCGTGATTCAATAAATCAGCTTTACAACGAAATTTTTGTAGAACTTACAAAATTATACATCGAAATCAATAGTAGATTGTTTAACAAGTAAAGAGAAGTGGTAGTTTTCTAGAGAGTATAAAAAATTGATTAAATTGTCAATAATTAGTTCAAGGACAAGGATACGCTAAAAATGGCTAAAATCGTTGCATTTAATTGTCAAAAAACTTGTAAAATTGATGAAATTGTCAATAGTTAGGTCAATGTTAAGGTATAATGAAAATGGCTAAAATCGTTTCAATTTAGTGGCAAAATCTTGTTAAAATTGATTAAATTGTCAATATCATATCATATGATGTCATGTCATATCATATTATGTAATATATGTCATATAATGTCATGTAATGTTGATAGAAAGTAACTAAATAGTGAAGTAAGTTAACTGTGTAATCTATTTAATTAGATAAGAAATGAAGTAAGTCATCGAAGTTGTTATTATAAGTCATTATTATATTAGTTTGTAAAAGAGTCAAAGTAAAATGAGATCATTAATTAAGCGTGCCATCAAGGTCATTCCTATAACTTAATTGTTATATTATTGTGTAAGAAAGTCAGAGGAAATTGAATGAATTAAGTAGGTCAATGTCATTGTTGTAAGTTACCTATTATTATATGATTTAGTAAAATAAAATCAAAGGAAAGAAAATTATTGAAGTAAGTTAATTGTAATGTAAAGTATGTAATGAGATAATGTATTAAGTAGGTCATTGTTATAAGTCATTATTATATTGTTTTGTAACGAAAGTTAAGTAAATCATGTAATTGTATTAAATCTAAAAAAAATAAAAATATTAATTTCTATAGTCTGGAATCGAACTCACAATCAACCGTGTGAGTGACGTAATCACTCTATACCAAAATAGGCGACGCGTTAGCTGCATTAGCAAATCTCAAGCTCAGCCCGAGGAAGTGTCATCTGTTCCAGGAGAAAATGCATTATCTCGGGCATGTGGTTTCTGGTAAGGGAATTGCAGTGGATGAGGATAAAATAAAAGCTGTAAGGGACTGGCCAGTACCAAAGGTCAAGCATGAATTGTGAAGTTTCCTTGGTTTAAGCACTTACGATCGGCGATACGTGCACGGATTTGCCAACATTGCTAAACCACTGACACGGCTTACTGAAGAAGGTAGAAGATTTGTTTGGGAAAATGACTGTCAAACAGCATTTGAAAAATTGAAGGATTCTCTGACAACCGCGCCAATCTTAAGTTATCCACTTCTGGAAGGCAAATTCATTTTGGATACCGATGCCAGCAATGTTGGGATTGGCGGCGTCCTCTCTCAAATACAAGGTGGTCGTGAAAAAGTTATTGCCTACTTCAGTAAGACACTGTCGAAACCGGAAAGGAACTATTGCGTCACCAGGAAAGAACTATTGGCAATTGTGAAGTCCACTGAGCATTTTTAAAAATATTTATATGGCAGAAGATTCCTGATAAGAACCGATCATGCTGCCTTGAAATGGCTATTACAATTCAAAAATCCAGAAGGTCAGGTAGCCAGGTGGATCGAAAGGTTGCAGGAATATGATTTTACCATTGAACATCGGGCGGGAACTAGCCACCGTAACGCTGACGCGTTGTCCAGGAGACCATGTTCCGAACAATGCAATCATTGTTGCCGAGTAGAAGAGAAGCAAGCTGCTGCGTTAAGAACAACGGTAGTCGATGATAAATGGCAACCGGAACAATTGCAGAAAGATCAGGAAAATTATCCGGATCTAAAGATTGTTATAAATTGGAAGAAAAACGGGGATAAACCGATTTGGCAAGATTTTGCACCATACTCGCAAAATGTGAAATCGTAGTGGGCGCAATGGGACTCTTTAATAATGAAGAGGGTCTTTTAAAACGTGTTTTGGAGAATGCGGAAGGTACAGAGCAGAGAACTCAGTTACTAATACCTAAGAGCAGGATACCTGAAGTGTTGAAAGAAATCCACGACGGATCTGCTGGAGGACACCTTGGAGTCAACAAGACTGCTGACAAGTTGCGAGAACGATTTTACTGGCTAAATTGTAAAGAAGATGTTAAAGAGTGGTGCAAGAGATGCGTAGTTTGCGCTGCAAGTAATGGGCCAAATAGGAAACGTAGAGCCCCAATGCGTCAGTACAACGTAGGAAGCCCATTTGAACGCATTGCAATCGACGTGGCTGGACCATTTCCCGAAACTGATGATGGCAACAAGTATATAGTAGTCGCCATGGATTACTTCAGCAAGTGGGTTGAAGCTTACCCTCTGCCCAACCAAGAAGCACTCACCGTCGCTGAGGTAATGGTGAAATAATGCATATGTCGATTTGGAGTACCGCGCGAAATACATTCCGATCAGGGAAGAAACTTCGAGTCGTTTTTGTTCCAAGATATCTGCAAAATATTAGACATTCGTAAGACAAGAACGACTGCATTACATACGCAGTCGGACGGCATGGTTGAGCGAATGAATAGAACGATCAACAGATATCTGTCGAAAGTTGTCTCTAACTACCAAAGGGACTGGGATCGTCATCTACATATGTTTCTGATGGCATATCGTTCATCTGTGCATGAAACAACAGGACAGACACCCGAAAATATCGTATTCGGACGTAAGTTGCGGTTATCGTGCGATTTGAAATTTGGATGTAAACCTGGAGAAGATCTAGGCTGGGGAAGATTACGTCGCCGATTTACGAAGAAGAATGAACGACATTCACGAACAAGTTCGTTCAAACATCCAAACTTCAAGCGACAGAATGAAAGATCATTATGATATCAGGGCAGAAAAGGGAGGATATGGAATTGGAGAGTCGGTATGGTTATATAACCCACAGAAGCGTCGTGGTCTATCGGCGAAGTTACAAACATGCTGGGAGGGACCCTATGAAGTGATGAAGCTGATAAATGACGTTATCTATCGAATTAGGAAAATACCGACTGGGAAGCCGCGAGTAGTCCATTTTAATCGACTGGTCCCTTTTTCTGGAAATAACCATGAAGTTAGTGATGTTTGTGCAGCAAATGTTCGCTGCGTTCAAGAACATGAACATGAATTAACATTTGGAGACTTCATGAAGAAATATTCCACCGGTCATAAAGCACGGTACGGCGTGACAAAAGAAGAACATCGAGATTTGTTCTTGGTGCCCTTGGAGTATTCCATAGCCCACTGTATGGCGGAAGACTTAAACATGTCTCGAGGAATTGCTACAGTATTTAAAAAGAAATTTGGACAGCTACAAGACCTAGCCAATCAACGTCCATGTGTTGGAGGAACACTAAAATTGCGCGACAACTCAGAACACAAACGGTACCTTTATTATTTAGTCACCAAGGCACGATCACCTCAGAAGCCCACCTATCGCACCTTATGGGAGGCACTGATCGATTTGAGGGAACATCTTTTAAATAACGATGTTATGAAGCTGGCGGTACCAAAATTGGGTTGTGGACTAGATGGGTTGGAGTGGAGCATAATTAGGAATATGTTAGAAGTTCTCTTCCACCGCACCGGAATTGAAATTAGATCGCACTGTGGATTTCCACTTCTTTAAGACCTCAGGATGCACTAAGGGTTCGACTTGTAGATTTCGTCATAACTTCTCCGAAACCCATCAACCTCTGTTCCGAGACGGAACAGTTTTAAGGAGGGGGCAGTGTAACGAATTTAAAGCCAGACAGTCGAGAGCATTCCAGAACAAGTGCATAGAGCTCGCTCGCATGTCTGAGCGTGTGGTTTGAGGGGATATTCTGGGACGTTCTGGAAACTTCGAGAAGTCGGACGGGAATGTAAAAGCTAGAGCAGAAGGCTCGAGTCAGCAGTTGACAGTAGACTTCGAACGCGTAATATAAATGTGGTGAAATAAATAACAGCTCTAGTGTACGTAATATAAATAGTAGTTTTAGTGACCGTTATATAAATAATATTAGTGTTTGAATACTTATTAGTAGTGTTTAAAATTTATTGTAGTATTAATTAGTTTTAAATAAGTTTCTGTTATTTTTATATTCATTCATTAAATAAATACTTTTATTTTCGTTTACCATAAATAGTTGTGCGTCATTTCTGTGCCTTAAACATTCTACACACTTCCAGAAAGCCGAAAAACGTTACAATATATATATATTAGGGTGGTCCTTATTTTGGCAAAGTTCGAATTTTCTGTTACGCGCATAAATTTTCGCTTCTAGCAAGTAAAAAAATGAGGTAGCCAAAATATTAGCCCAAAATATTGATATTAACACGTGCCCCAACGCGGATTTGTTAAAAAAAAACGTTATTTTTTCAAATTTCGATTTATTGCAGAATATTTTAAAGAGGAAAAATTCTGAAAAAATTTCCAAAAAATCCCTGTTATACCAGCTTCATTTCAGAATTAATTCAGATTTTTTCCGTTTATACATCCTGTAAAAAAAATAAAAATGTCAGCTGAAAATAGCGTTTTTTGCCGTTAAAACATGCAATATTTTTGTGCTCTTTAAACTGCATTTGTTGCATTAAACATTATTTAAAATGTGAAAGAAACACAAAAAACACCGACAAATCAATGTAAGGCTATAATTATTAAGGTTTGAACGAAAGAACGGCAAAAAACGCTATTTTCAGCTGACATTTTAATTTTTTTTACAGGATGTATAAACGGAAAAAATCTGAATTAATTCTGAAATGAAGCTGGTATAACAGGGATTTTTTGGAAATTTTTTCAGAATTTTTCCTCTTTAAAATATTCTGCAATAAATCGAAATTTGAAAAAATAACGTTTTTTTTTAACAAATCCGCGTTGGGGCACGTGTTAATATCAATATTTTGGGCTAATATTTTGGCTACCTCATTTTTTTACTTGCTAGAAGCGAAAATTTATGCGCGTAACAGAAAATTCGAACTTTGCCAAAATAAGGACCACCCTAATATATATATATATATATATATATATATATATATATATATATATATATATATATATATATATATATATATATATTTATTGATTTCGCTATTTTAGTCACATAACATGATTTATACCGCATTATGAATAGAAGGAGAAAGAGATGTAAATAATCACTTCCAGTTTCCGAGCGAGTAATATCAACTTTGAAATATCAAATGGAATATATTAAGTTTTGTTTTACAAATTACAAAAAGTACATCAAGTTTTTTGTATAATTATGCTAAGGAATTCATATGTTACATTATTAAAAAATAAAATAGCGGGCTCTTAAATTATGTAACCCCTGTAACACGAGCTCGTTGAGCGTACAGAACGAATAAGTTAAAATATGATATAAAATTTAGATTTGATGTGATTGTTACTTATTTGCCTTGTGAATTTATTTCTGTTGTGTGAACTACTTTGACGGACTGGCAAATCGTTGCCAGTTCGAACACACAAATCACTTATTTGAGAACTGATGAAGATTTAGTTAATTGAAAGGGTTAATAAAACGAACTTTGATATTTAGACATATAAAATATTGAAAAATAGATAAGGATAAAATATAAAACACTTAAACAAACTAATATACTTGGAAACAGATTTTGATTGTTAATTTAAGTTGCACAAATTAAAATAAAGCTTAAGTGAATTCGCGCCATCGCCTCTTGTAAAGATGTCCGCACATCTTTACCCGTAGAGTCGCTGTTTCTGACTGACTTGGCTATCCCAAACACTTGACATCCTCTGGGTAAACCTACCCACATCTGGAATCCATTTCCACAGATGTCTCAAGTGTTTGGGGCTGTGTAATCTGACACAAAGGCAATGCCGATTTTGTGAACACGGAAAGTTTCTAGAATTCTTAGAAAATCAACTAATAACTGTCACTCTTATAAGTTAAAGTCCCATATTTGAAAACCTAAAGTTTTCTCATTCACACGAAAGGCCATGTGTCCACGAGTGTCAAATTATACGAAGCCAAGCTTTTATCTAAAGCAACATACAATAATGAAATAGCTCATATTGTTACATTATCCCCACGTTAAAACATAAATATATCAATGTATTTATTTTACCGTCAACTGGGTGAACTATTTCATTCCTGAAATGCTGCGATACTAGCAAATACAAAATAAATCAAAAATCAGTTGCTAAACTAGCAAATATAAAATAAAACACACAAATAAAACAAATCGCTAAACAAAAATCAAATTACTAAGCACACGACTTCTCTCATGTAGCCTATTGTAAAACAAAACAATATTTTTAAATCGAGCTTACTTGTACGAGTACATTCGTACAACTGAAATTATCAAATTTCACTAAACAAAATGTTAAAATACACATTATTACAAAAAATAAAATTGCTCAAATAAAACAAATAGCTAAACTAGAATCCAATCACTAAACACAAGACTACTCTCATGTCGCATATTGTAAAACAAAACAATACATTTAAATTGAACCTACTTGTACATTCGTACAACTGAAATTATCAAATTTCAAACACTAAAATTAAATATATGTGATTACACAAAATTCATGCAGCTGGTACAATTTCAGTGATACAAAATGAACATATGTTCCTAAAACAATGGAATTCTCTAATTCCAACATCTGAAATTTGTACCAGAACTAAATCAAAGAATTATATCGGTAATACATATAATTGCATATTTAAACTAAACTTATCTAACACGCACTTAAACACTATTGTTCCGAAAAAACAAAAACATTGTCAATTGTCACTGGGTCATGTCCTGGGTTGTAGGGTTGCAAAGGGTACGCGGGGAGTGCACCACACTTTCACTACCACTAAACACAATTGTACAAAAGTTCACTGAGGGGCAAGGAGATGGTTCTTCCTTGAATTGGGGTTGTTGACATTGGCCGAAAATCAGCTGATGGTCGAACCAGATGTACAGCAGTAGATACGGTCGTTTTCCTTGCGGGGGTCTGTTTCCTTCAGGTAATGCCTAACTTGCAATGTACTGTCGACGATTTCAATGGACAGACCACTTGCTACGATGGACTTAAAGCTGCTAATTATCTTAAACTTATTGAGAAAAAATCTTGATCTCATGGGCGCACAATTTGAATTGGACTTGCTCCAATTCAATTATCTCAACTTATCAAAAGTTCTCGATCGCTCTAAACTTGTGTGTTCTACGTATAGAACACACAGCTCAACAGTGGAACCAAGTACGCTACTGGGAACTTGTTCCATGCCCATGTCAAGATTATTTTCTCCTGAAAGCTTGCCATCTTTTACTAATAGTGTATTCCGAAAATGAACCACACTAACCATGGTTAGTTTTTTCAGTAACCAGTTTCATTACGGAACACGGTTTTTGAAAATTGTGGTTAGTTTTTAATAACCAAACTAACCGTGCTCGAGCGGCGGTTAGTTTGGTTACTTCACAGCTGTTGTTGACAAGTTTGAAATGTGTTTGGCGGCTTTTGCAGTGTTTGTGGTTTTTTGTCTTATAAAACTATATTTTTATGATGACTGATAAATAAACATGTGATACAAAATGTATTTTTATTATTTAACAGTATATATTCATATTAGATGAATTTATTACTTGTTCTGAAGCTCATATTTACTTTTTTCTTTGTGTTATTTTCTTATCCCTATATTTAAGTGTGTGATGTAGAATACAATATTTTTATATTATAAACATTTTTCCATATTAAATAAATTTCACATTTCGCAACTCATCTGTCAAGTGACAACTGTCATCGTGAAAGTGTTCCGTTATGACGTCATTCTAACCGTAACCGTGGTAAAATTGAACCGCACCGTGGTTCTTTTTCGGAATATACTATAAAGTTGTTTCATTCCTTATTTCATCGCTGTCCATTTTATCAACTTCAATACATACTACATTGCAAGTTAAAGCACTTACCTCTTCATTTTCTTTCTTCTCGACATCAGCTACCTATGATACAGCCACGATTTCAATGTTGTCTTCCCTTGGACGTGGAATGTCCACTAAAATGCGTTCTTCAGCCTGCAATAACGATGCAAACTCAGCCGCAGTAATTTTTGCAACTTGCAAAAGCTGACTGTCAGACTGAAGACCGGAAGGCAACATATTCGGAAGAGGTGCATAAACTATTGGCTGTATACAGGTAGCTGGCATGTATGTCGGCTGCTGAGGTGGCATAGGGTACGGCATTGGCACGCCATACTGCCTGGCCATCGGTGGATACGGTGATGGGATCAACGGTGCTGTCAGCTGCTGCGGTGGCACGTGATATGACATTGGCACAGGTAGCTGTTGTGTCAAGCCATATTGCACTGCCGCTGGTGGATACGATGCTGGATTCGTACTCCACGGCGATGTCACTGGAAACCAGGAGCCAGGTACTCCAGGTGCATATCCAGGTGGCGGCGGGTACGTCGGCGGAACGTACGGATACATATCTGCTTTTTTTATTGACGCGGGTTCACTGAATTTACCTTTACACTTCTGTTTTCACACATTTCAAACATATATTGAACCAAATGTTCAAAATAAAATTCCAACATATTTCAAAAATTTAAATTTACTGAAAAAAACTGTAAATATCAAATTTCAAAACTAAATATCAAAATATTTTAATATTGAAGCACTTAAAAACAATCAAAAAAAATTAAAACTTTATCAAACAAAACTAAATTTTAAAAAATTCTCAAACTTCAATAAAACATAAAAATTTACAAAAACAAATTTGCAACAAAACACATCAAACAATATACCAAATTTCAACTTAAACACTCATAAAAGATTCGTAGAAGAATGGCTCACGTCTAAAAAGTTAAACAAAAAAAAATAAAATTTCTAACTACGCGACGCTAGAATAGATTTAATTAATTGAATGAATTAAATCTTTTTGCCAATCTTACCGGACTGCGCCAATTGTAACACGCAGATACACTGGTAAAACGTTATAAATGATGAAATAGTGAAAACTGTATTGGGAATTTCAACAATAACAACAGTTGTATTCTATCTGATACAAATGACGGCAGCGATTTGCGGATTTTTTTTTCCCAAACTACACTGGTAAATTGAGAAGCATGGACTCAACACCAACAGGCAAGAAAGCGACTCAAGAAAGATGTATGGCCAAAGAAGATCAAATTACAACGAGATAAGACGCCCTGTGCAATGTTACATTTGCAATGGCAACCACTATGCCAGGCAGTGTCAGCAACAGCATCAGCGTCAACGGCCGAGTCACTATCCGAGGGAAGAAAATTGCTACTATCCCAGGGAAGAAAATTACAATTATCCGAGGGAAGAAAATTACAATTATCCGAGGGAAGAAAATTACAACTACCAGAGGGAAGAAAATTACAATTATCCGAGGGAAGAAAATTACAATTACCAGAGAGAAGAAAATTACCATTATCAGAGGGAAGAAAAATACAATTACCAGGATGAAGAAAACTACAATGATCAGAGAGGCGATTCCTACGACTACCAGAGAGAAAATGATGACACTCATTATAGAAGAAATCAAGTTCAGTGTTATAATTGCAATGGCAACCATTACGCCAGGCATTGTCAGCGTGAGCGTCAGCATAAGCATCAGCGTCAGCATAAGTATCAGCGTCAGCAGTCAAATTTTTATGATAATCATAAAGAAGAAGACATTGAAAATGATACACAGTATAACAGAAGAGAAGCAGAAACAATAGGCCAAACCAAGAAAAATACAGAAGAAATAGACGCGGAAGAATTAAAAGAGATGAAGGAAATTACGTGGTTCTTTAATATGTTAAGAATGGCGGAAATATCCGGTGACCAAGAGGCAGCTCTTATGATTTATAACCACTTAGATGACATTCCGATGGACGATGGAGTATTAAGATGTTTTGGATGCAAGATGCCTAAGAAAAAGTACTGTCTTTGTGACGAAATTAAAGAAAGAGAAAGAGAAAATATTGCTGAAATAGACAAGAATGAGGATGATTCCCAACAAGTAAGTTCAGAAGAAGAACGTAGCAGTGAAGAGAGACCTAATGACGCCGTTACCGAGGAAGCTCCGGAAATTTACGAGGTAAATAGGGAGGGAAAAGAAGCATCAGGGGTTAAAAATGATGGCTTAATAGAGGGTACGGGTATTGAGGATATTTCACAAGCGGTTAATGTAGGAAATGACGAAGTTGGACAGATCAGCATTAAGTTCGAAAACAGCAAACAGTTTCAGAGAAATAAAGAACAAAGAAAACAGTACGATAGGAAGAATCCACATCAATTAAAGAACTCCACAACAAATGGCCAAAAGAAGAAAAGAAGTATGAGCAAACGAGATTCGATATTTAGACGACATAAGCAGTACTACAAGAAGAAATTCAAACCAAATTCGACATTCACAAATAACCACAAGAAAGAACGAGCTACGAGGTATAAACTTCAATTTTATTCTAGTGTTGTGCGGTATAAAATAAACATAAGACGATGGTGGTGTTTATTTGGACTATTTTTATGGATGGTACAAGTGATAAAAGTGTTTTGTGTTTATGTATATTTAATTTTAAATTAGTAAAAATTAAGGTATAAAAAAGGGAATGTAACAAGGAAATAATAGTTAAATTATGTTTTGTGTAATATGTAAATTGTGCCCCTTTGCAGGAAGCAAATTGTTTGAAAAATGGAGGAATGTAACAAGTCAAAGTCAGCACATTCTTAGTGAATACAATTAAGTAAAGTAGAGCATGTTGTAATGAGGTCAAGTATTCTAAATAATATTCTTTGACGTAAGTAGCTAACTATTTGCTGACTTAGTACTTTTGTAATTAGATATATAGTAGCGTTAGGTCAGTTATAGAGACAGTCAGATGCAGTCACATAGTCACATAGTCAGATAGTCAATACGAGAGTTCAGTAGGAACTCGGCAACACCAACCATGTAGTAAGTGTGAATAAATCTTTGTTATTTGTTAAACCAAATTGTAAGTACAAACTTATTTACAACAACCCTAGTACTTGTCCTTTCTCCGGTCTGACAAGAACCCATATAAATTATTTGTTAATTCTCCTTTAAATAAGGGAGGCTTACAGTTGAACGTGCATGTTGATTTTAATTTGCATCACGTGCAGCTTTTAAAATCAATTCTTACACTTGATATTTCACTACAATTACCCCTGTGACTCCAAGTCCACTAAAATCTTTGGTAACCGCGATTTGACGGCTGGTAACGCTCATAAATATATCACTTACCGAGATCTGCTACGGTAGAGTTCCACGCTCAATAATGGGTAAAAGGCGTGATGATATATAGATTTTTTATTTTTATATGATTTAAAAACTATTTAGTTTAAATGAATTGGATGTTCAATGAAAGCTGGACCATGGGCATTTAATATGACAAATTAATTATTAGTCATATGTACATTAATAAATTTATTTGTTACTCACTTATTTATTCACACTGTTTATTCACTATGGAAATTAATCTTCACAAGCTACTAACTTGTAAAATTTCTACAGATCAGTCACGATGCCACAGTAATATTTATAAGATATCATTTAATACAATTTGATACAATAGTTATAACCGTGAGGATTTAAATATAATTTTTAATTTTATTTACAAATAAGTAAGAAATAAAATAGTGTACAATATATGCAAAGTAACTGTTTTTACTGCCTCAAGAAGATGACATGCTCGCCAGTCAATACCTCCGTTAGGCAGTATTTTTTTTTTTACTATGTAAAATACTATTTTGTGCTACTAACCCATGGTAAGATCATTTTATCGAAATAACACAGTTTTTGTCATGGAAACAATGCAAAACAAACCTGTGCCAGTTCATATTTAAATGTTATTTTGACATTTCATCATAATTTTTGTGTCGTTTTTAAATAATATCGGTATCATTGTAAGAAAAACAAAACGAACTGTTATAATTAATTTCACTATTCAATACATTTCATTTCATTTTGATATGTGTACATATTTATTTTTAATTTTTGAAGGGTAACCTATATTTCGTTACTTTAAAAATGCAATTAAATTTGGAAATTTAAAAATTTGAACATTTAGTCAAAATTACTAAAATAAATTATGTACTGACAGAATTAGGAATAAAATATTTAGTAAAAAATATTTTGTTGTTATACGAGTACGCGGACAGATTAATATAAGTAAATAAATTTTTATATTTAAATAATGCCGGTAGCGCATAAACATTTATACAATACTCGATCGTTAAGTGCTTGATAACACGATTAAAAAGCCTAAAGAACTCGACTATTTACGAGTCTCGTTTCTTTAAGTTTTTCTCGTTCTGTTATAAAACACTTACCGATCTTGTATTGCATAATATACTATTTTCAGGTACTCATTACGAATTTACAGACTAGGCTTCTTCGTTAGATGGTACGGAAACATCTTACTAGTACCGTAAAAACTTATTTACCGGACTTAATGATTCAGTCTGAAAGTAAATTTTTCTGTCCTTCATTAAGAGAAGAAACTAATTATTTCTTCCCTAGGCAAGATAAGTAGAGCCATATCTATGTCAACTGGAAAGCGAACATTATAACTGCCAGGAGAATGAATAAATATTATTTGAATTTCTAATTTACTTTTTGAGAGTGTAGTGAATATATATATATATATATATATATTAGGGTGTCCGTTATTTTTGCAAAATTGGAAATTAGATGCTAGCATCCTCTAAAACTACTCAAATTAAATTTTAAAAAATTGAGCCTAAATCCCAGGCCCGTCAAATGACGTTAAAACGTGCCACCAGAGGGCTAAATATTTGCACGTAGTTTAAATGGGGAAATTGCTTTTTCCGGTACTTTTATGTCTAACTTTTTACGATTTAGACCTTTCAAGATAATTGCCAGAAAGCTTATGAAATAAGCTTTCAGGCAGAATAAAATTCAAGTCTTTAGGATAAAAACCAACGGCGTAGCGTCAATTTGAATAATATGAAGTTTGTAGCAAAAAAAAGACAAAGACGTTAATATAAGTTTGACGTTCTCAAACTTGGTAGTCTTATGGTTTTAACATCGCTCAATCAGAATCTGATGTCAGAATTGATATTTTTATTATTGACAGTTGTCAATAAAGCTGTGAACAAATGAGTCGAAATTGGTTTTCCTTCATTTTACCGGTTTTTCGTGATTTTAGTTAGTTTTTCAAATTAGAAATTCAAATAATATTTATTAATTATATTATAATATAATTATATATATATATTCGTATACTGCATGAAAAAAGTGCTATTATTCGTTCATATGCAACATCTTTGCAAAACAAAAATGTTTAACTTTCTTCCACAAATAACTATTTTATTTATAAAATACTCAGCGTAATTGAAATTTTAATAAAATAATGGATCATTTGTCTCTGAGTAATTTTCCATATGTAAGTTTCTCATTTTTAGTTTATAGACAATATTTATTTGGCTGGAAAACGGTCATTTGCTTGAATTCTAAAATTTCTTATCATCCATTATTTAATGAATAAAATGAAATGTGTACTATAAGATAATAATGGTACGATAGAAGGGTGGAGGGTGTACAACGAAGAAAGGAGAGATAAGGGATAAGTCTAGATAACAGAGTTATATGCGTAAATGGACATGCTCTACTTGATCTTTCATACGGTTTTTATGATTAAATATTAGTACTTATTAAAATGTGAAAATAGAGCAAAAGAGAAATAGACACAATCTTACCTAATCGGAAAATATGTGATAATAAAAACAATTTTAAGTTCGATGTAACCTAACTATTCGATTTGTGTCCATAAAATAGTCCAATAGGATTAGTAGGTACTGTAAAATAAATTGGACTCCAGTTAAAGTCAAAACTAAAAGTTAAAATAATTATTAGCTCTTTGTAGTCAGTGCAGTTTGTTTTACTTCTTTTGGGATTCTTCTAGTTTTTAGACATTATGAACACATTTTTCCACATTTTTTTTTACAAATTCAACAGTTTAATATAACTATCATTATTAAGCAAATGCAACAGCAAAGCACACTTTCAGTTACAAGTTTTTCAGATTAGGTAACATATTTTAAGAAAATTAATCGCTTTTAAAGCTGTCGTACATTTTGTACAACTCGTACGTATCAGAGTACCCCTTACATAAAAATAACTACTATTTAATATTTCCTCTCTCAAGAAGATTTAAATAAATAAATAAATAAATATATCATAATAATAATAATAATAATAATAGCTTTATTGATTCACATCAATGGCGAGGTTCAGCCACAGGCTGATCTTCCACCTAACCAGTACAAATAAATACAAAACAAAAACAGAAAATGATGTCAACAAAGCTAGGATATCAATCACAACATTTTGACTTAACTATAAGTTCAAACTAAATCACAGATTTCATTTTAACTTAAATAAGCATTTTACATGGTTTTTAAATGTGTTCAAAGATAAAGATTTTAAAGTGTTTGGAATACTGTTATAAAGTGTTGGAGCCAAGTACGAAAAAGAACCCTTTATATTTTACTTTATTAAAAGACGGTACTGAGTATAAATCCTTTTCCCTTAGAATGTATTTATATTCTTTATTAATTAATTTATCTGATAAATATGATGGACAACCCGTAAGTTTAATTTTATGTACAAGACATAGATAAAGTATATTAACACGATCATCGATATAATTTAAATTTGCCAACAAAAGGTATCGAGTAATATGATCATATTTTAGTACACCATATAAATATCTCAAGCAACTATTCTGAAGGAGCGTAATTTTATATTTATCACCCTGTGTTAAGTTGGGTACATACACACATGCGCAATAATCAAATAAGGGAGAAAGTACATACCGGAAGCGATACATATGTCTTAATCTAAGCCTAGCCGCCATCAGTTTCTTACTTAAATGTTCCCGAAATAGAAGGTTTTCGTCTATTAGTACGCCTAAACTTTTAATAACACTGCTGCGTTGTAATTTTGATCCGTCAAGAATTATATCAGTAGATTGACAATTTCCAAATACAAGCAAAGAAGATTTTTCTGCGTTAATTTTCAATCCATTATTTTTAATCCACAATACGAGTACTAAATTAGTAAGATCTGAATTAATAGATTTACACATATTTACAGTATCAGCTTTTCTAGATGATGCCAAAATTTGTGTATCATCTGCATACGAATGGACAGAGCAAAAAGACAAAGTTGAGGGCATGTCAGCAACGTATAAAAGAAAGAATAAAGGACCTAGAATGGAGCCTCGTGGTACCCCTCGATTTCAAGAAAAGGAATTAGAAGATGAAGAGAATGAATTCGATGTCATATATACTTGAAAGCTTCTGTTAATGAAATAACTACTGCACCATTGAAGAGCATTTGTACTGAAGTTGTAAAATTTTAATTTGCTAATAACATTTCATGGTCCACCATGTCAAAAGCTTTTGAAAAATCTATTTGAATTAAAAATGTAATATTAGAGTTATCGTAGTTCTTAACAATATAATCAACAATATTTAGCAGACAAGTGTTCGTGCTATAACCGTTTCTAAATCCGGATTGTGTTACGGGTAATATATTTTTATCGTTGGCATAAATTACTATTTGTTCACAGCATATCTTTTCTAACACTTTAGACATGATGGGTAAAATGCTAATAGGGCGTAAATCATCAAAACTAGATACATTATCTTGTTTAAGTATAGGTTTAACTTCAGCTGATTTCCAAATATCCGGTATGCATCCTTCAAGAATAGATGTATTTATGATGTGAGTTACATAGATTAATATCTTTGGTAAAATGATTTGGATCATTTTAATCGAAATACCATCGACGCCAGTTGCATTAGATTTTAAAGATTTAATCACCTGTTCAACTTTATCTATATCTACACAACTAAAATCAAAATATTCACATGGATTACTGAAGAATGAATTTTTTTATATAATAATTTAAGGTTTCAGGATTAATACTAGTTGCACCAATTTTACTCAGCATATGTTTAGCGTAATTTTCAGCTTGTAATAGAACATTGGGAATAGAGCTCTGATTTTCTTCCTTGACTCCCACACGTTTTAGATTTTTCCAAAGTTGACTGGAATTACGAATATTATTATTTATGCTATGTTCTAAAAATGCTTGCTTTTCTCAACGAATTGCAGCTGTTGTTAAATTTCTTAGCTGTTTGTAATAATTTAATTTGCCTTGTGTTTTAAATTTTCTATAGTCTAATAAAACTTTATCTCTTTTCCTCTGCATTATTTTTATAACAGGTGTAATCCAAGGACAATATTTTTTTGTAATCTTAACAGTTTTAATGGGAGCATATTTATCAAATAGCAATATGATATTTTCATTTAAGTAAGCTAGTTAAACATTTATGTCACCAGCACAAAGAAGAAAATCAAACTAGGAGTTATATTCAGTGAATACAGAATTAAGTAATTCAAGATCTTTGTACAACTCTACATGTGGATTATATATTACGACTATACAAACTTTTAGTTTATTTATTAAACAATTAATCCATAAATATTCCAAACTGTTACTGTTAATGAAATTAGTGTCTAATATTGCAAATTTAATACTATCACGAACGTAGAGAGCAACACCTCCACCTCGTTTATTATGTCTCTGTAAACTTGTTATTTTATACCCATCAATGTTAAAAAAATGTGAAGGAGAGGTATCGCTGATCCACGTTTCAGTGACAGCAATAATATCAAAATTATGATCAAGAATGAAATCTGTAGAAATTTAAAAAACCCGAATTTAGCGATCTGACATTAATTTGGCTAAATGTAAACATACAATAAATATATTACTAATTAAACAAACAAACAGCTGAAACAAGAGAACGCTAATAAAGCAAGTTCTGACCATTTTAAAAAATTACAATTTGAATAAAACAAACATTGATTTTACAACAAGAAAAAAACATATATTTATTTATAAACATTATCATAATGACAATGAAGAAATAGAGCATCTATGAAATCACTAAAAATCACAACTTTAAATGATATTTTCAAGTTGCATCATATCATTAATAACAATTTTTCTAAATTTGCCATTACTTTTATGATTGAGAATTATTCTGCCATCGGAAGTCCAAACGTTATAAAAACTAAACTTATCTGTAGCAGCCTTGAGTAGAGCGAGCCGGGATTTGGTGAGATCTTCCCGGATGGTAATTCCGGTACCCTTCAATTTCTTTTTTGCCATGAAAACTTGATTGCGTGCTCGGTAGCTTATAAATTTGACTATAACTGGACGGTTGGAATTAATTTTTGGCACACCGATTCGATGACATCGATCTATTTCGGTTACAGAAATATTAACATTTAATTTTTCGCGACACAGTTTTACAATAACTTCGTCAACGTTTTCTTTGTTCTCCTCGGGTAGTCCAAATATGCGTACATTGTTGCGGCGTGTGTACTGTTCCAGTTTGTCAAAATTATTCACAACACTCAAAGATGTTTGTTTCATGTCACCAGATTCACATTTCAATTTTTTTATCTCGTCTTCTAGGGCTTGGATTTTATCTACATACACTTTCTCGACAGCACAACTTACTTCTTTCACTATTAACCCGATGAATTCTTTATTTTCAACGAGATTTTTTACGGCGTTACTAATCATACTAGCGATTGTTTCAGTATCGTCGCGAGTAAGCATTTTAATGTAGATTAACGACCGCGGCAGAAAATTTAAATTAATTTTTTTTTAAGTTTTTATGTAAATGTAGCCAGAACAAGCAAAACACGTCTAGCTCGGTTGACAGTCACATATAAATAAATAAATAAATAAATATATCATCACGCCTTCTACCCATTACTGGGTGTGGCACTCTGCTAAAGCAGATCTCGGTAAGTAATATATTTTGCGCGTGAAGTGCGGTTACCAGTCGTCAAATCACGGCCTCCAAAGATGTTAGTGGTTAGGGCTAGTTTTTGAAATTGTGAAAATTGTTTGTCGCCTGTGGGAATCGAACCAGGGTTCTCCGGATCCACAGGCCGACTTCTTACCACTGAGCTAGCCACCCCATAAATATATTTTGTACAACTCGTACGTAATCAGAGTACTTATTACATAAAAATAACTACTATTTAATATTTCCTCTCTAAAGAAGATTTAATGGTATTTATTAATTAGTATGTACTACTTAAATTACAATAGCACATTGAAACATAAAAGTATCGGGTTTTTAGCCCAACCGTTAACATTAAAATACTACAGCAAGATATCTACGTTTGTTTCAGTTCAATCGGTAATGGTATGATAAGCACAATAGTCCGCGATTATTAGCAAGATTAATGACCGTAAACAATGCATGTCCTTATCACATCATCGACAGTGGCGTAAATAGGGGTATGCAAGATACATCGTCACTTAGGGGCCCAATATCCTAGGGGATCCTACCCAACTAGAGTTTTAATTCTAAATTTAAAATTTAAAAAGACAATAGAAAATAATTACGTTCTTGCTTGTACGAGTATAAAAACATATTTTTGATGCAGATTGAGGGCCCAAAGAACTACACAATAATGAAGATACGGTTTTTTTAAGTAACGTATTTTTTTTTAAATATCACATCTTCTACCTATTACTGGATGTGGCACTCTGCTGTAGTAGATTTTGATAAATGATATATTTATGCACATAAATTAATGCTACCAGCAGGCAAATTACGTCCCCCAGAGATGGTAGTACACTTATAATAATATTTTTTACAAACACTATTAATGGTAGGTTTTTAACGGTTGCCTAGCCTTTTAAAAATGACATTTTATAGCACTAGTGTTAAAAGTAATTTACTATAAAGTAATACTTAAAAATGTGGTCAAAAATGTTTGATTTATTTAATGAAACGTATTTATTCTTTTGATATATTTACATATGTACAATTATTACAATTTGTTATATTTACGCCATTTTCTGAATTAGTTTGTAAATTTAAAGAATTACAAATACATTAGAAGTAATTTTGTTATTGAGTAATTTGTCCAAAACGTAGATGATTTCCAAATTTTTCTTTAAAAAAGGTCAGGAATACATTTTCACAACAATAACCACTACTTTCTTCCTCGCTGCACCATTTAATAAATATATCATATGCTAAATTCATATTGCTGTTTAGATTTTGTCGAAAATAATTCTAAAGTAGCTCTTAAAACAACTTCAATTTCTGTCGGTAATGCGTTATTCATAATACACAATTAGTACAAATATACAATGCAACATAATATCACGTACACTTCTTATAATTTTTCACGTAACTAATAAATAACTTTCAATATTTATTGGATTCGGAGACTACGTGTTTCATTAAATTACTATACATTATATTTTGTTACTAAACTGTCAAAAATAATGATTTAAATTATTTATTAAATTATAATGTGAAATATATTATATACTTATTCAAAGCGATTTTACTTTGTTTGTGGGGTTTTTTAATTTCATGTAAGACGAATGTAGTCTGTGGGTAATTGCACAAATTTAAATATATTTATTTATTTTTCTTATTTCGGGCTTGATGCAGTAAACACGAGCTCATATTATTAATAGTTAATTCAACCCCAAAATCCACTATTTAAAAAAAATTAGGCTATTTGGGTCGTTGAGTTTTTTACTTTTAAATTTCATTTATGTAAAAGTAATAAATTCAGAGAGGCCCAAGAAATATTTCGCTTAGGGGTTCAAGAGCTATAATTATTCCGAGTACGATAATGTGCTAAAATTAAAATAAATATATCAGCATGCCATTTTCTAGTCGACATAAGTTTTGAATGACTCATTTTACATCTAATGCATAACTGTAGTATTTGATGTCTTCTACAATATACTCGGTGTAGTGGCGTGCGGTGAGTATAAGACTTGGGTGTGCATTTTATGTAGAGGGTTAGAGGAAATCTATATAACAAATTATATATATATATATATATATATATTCGCAATTAATTTTATAGGAAAATACTTCAAATAGTAATAGTTGTAGAGAATAAAAGTACAGATTTTTTTATGTAGATACATTTCATTTGTGTATTTTATCGGAGCGCTAAAGTTAATGAAATATTTGTAATATTAGTAAAAATAAAGTCTTTCTTGAAAAGATTTAAACAATTGTTTACTGTAAAAAAAATTTACGCTAATAAAATACAAATACTGGGATAATTTTTCTGTAGCAGCTTTTCTTTTTGTGAGAAATCGTTCATTTTTTATGAGTTTTTCCTTCTTTGTCCGTGATTCAATATTAATGTCAATATTTTGACATTTGGCAATTATTTAAATCTTTTCATAGGCTTTTTTATTTTTACGAATAACACAAATATTTATTATATATATATATATATATATATATATATATATATATATATATATATATATATATATATATATATATATATAGTCACCCATTTTAAATAATCCACTGGAATGTCTCTAAAAATATGCATCAGACAAAAAAATATTTCAAACAAAAGTGTATTGGTTTTGAGGGGGCAACCCGATGCTGTAATAATTTCTCATCCCCCCACCCCCATGGGGTCGGGGAGGGGCGTAACTTTGAAATTATAAATACGGACCCCCACATTTTATTTCGGATTTGGATTCTACGCAAAAAAATAAGTAAGTTTTGTCTGAACATTTTTTTTCGATTTGCGATAGATGGCGGAGGATTGAAACCAGTAATTTTTTACCATTGACGTAAAGGAACATCATTTTACCGCCGGCATTAGCGTTACCCGATGTACACCACGAGGAGGTTGTACAGTTGCCCCATTTTCTTGTTAACACAGATGAATGCGGCGTTTGAAGTTTTTCACGGTTGCCAAAAGAGTTGCACGAGGAATACTGTCGAAAGCTATTTGTATCTTTTGAAACGAAGTTAAACAGTTTAACTACAATTGAAATCGGCTAGTATTATCGGTTTAAAATGTAGACCGATATTAGGTGTTACTGGCCGAGTTCAATTCTAAAGTTTATACCAATAATTTTCAAATCCGACCGTGCAACCTCCTCGTGGTGTATAATGGGTAACGTTAATGCCGGCGGTAAAATGATGTTCCTTTACGTCAATGGTGAAAAATCATTGGTTTCAATCCTCCTCCATAAAATACCAGAAAAAAATAACTTATCGAGAAAAAATCGAATTTCACCATTTGCAGCGCCATTTATCGCAAATCGAAAAAAAATGATCAGACAAAACTTACTTATTTTTATGCATAGAATCCAAATATGAAACAAAAAGTGGGGGTCCGTATTTTAAATTTCAAAGTTACACCCCTCCCCGACCCCGTGGGAGTGATGGGAGGAGAAATTATTACAGCATCTGGTGCCCCCCTCAAAACCAATACACTTTTGTTTGAAATATTTTTTGTCTGATGCATATTTTTCGAGATATTCCAGTGGATTATTTAAAATGGGTCATCCGGTATATATATATATATATACCACTGACTCATTTTTACGTAATTTTATGATTGATTTTTATTTATATTTCGGTTGTACAAAAAATATTGTACGTAATAGTGTGTTACTTGTCACATAAATATGGTAACTGTTATTTGCTTTTTTTATATTATTTATGCAGGCAATGGCGTGTGGTCCATATGTGCACACCCTAAAAATATTTTAGAAATTACATGATTAAAATTAAGAATATTGCTACTTGACATTTTATTAATGTTTCAATTTTTATGCTTATTTAGTTTGGAAAACTATTAACACGAGTGCGTCTAGCGTGTATTCTACTAAAAAACTATCTGTGCATAGTCCTGGTGCATACATCAGTCATGCGGTCCATATGTGCACACCCTAAAAATATTTTAGAAATTACATGATTAAAATTAAGAATATTGCTACTTGACATTTTAAGGAAATAGAGAGTAAGTCTCAGGATCAAGAATTGCACAGAAATCAATTTAGCAATAGAATATAATTGGACAATAACAAATTGTCATTATGGAAGGAACTGTCAGAAAGCAAAATGGCCCGATCAATAAGGCTGTGGATGACGCTTTTTTTGAATTCATTGTTGGTAAAAGAGTTATGATGAAGGTATCTTCCGGAAAACGTCGGCTTCCTCCACCAATTCGTTATCACTTTGTTACCACGTTTCATGACCGCCATACCAAGGAAATTATTTCTTCACAAGAAAATAATCGGTTGAATTTCCTTGATTGGTGAGACGTAACAACCGTTAAAAAAGCGCATTTATCAGCATTTTTATCACGCAAAGTTGTTGAATCCATGGCACAGTGGGCTAACCAAGCACGTGCAAGAGACTGGACATAAAATTATTTACGATGGTGTCAAAATATTGGACGAGGAACCACACAAATATAAACGCTTAATTTTAAAAACATTACATATTAACAAAAAACCACAAAACACATTAAACAATCAAACTGATTTTAATGATGTTTTGCGGTTCGCGCGCCCATTACTTGACACATTGCGCTGACACCTTTTTACAATTCCGGTTGTTAGCTGTGGTATGTTAGAATTTTATTCGGCCATTTTGACTATTGTCTATGACATGCTTTGTACTACTTTATTTGTGACTATATTTATTTATTTGTTTTTTATTGTTTTGACTTTTTAAAAATTTGTTTACAATTACTTTACAATTTTGTTACAACATTATTGTTTTGTTTGTGGTAAGGTTATTACGTTGTTTTATGGTTCATCACATGTATAATTGATGTATTTTATATTTGTAACTGATGATGTCCAGTTCGCTGGACGAAACGTCCAATTATATTATATTGCTAGATTGATTTCTGTGCAATTCTTGATCCTGAGACCTACTCTCTATTTCCTTAATACACTGCTCAAAAAAAAAAAACGGTCACCTAAAGAATCCTAAAAAAAACGTCACTTTTCAAACCACTGTCAATTTGTCAGTTTTGAAGCAAATTGGATGAAATTTTTTTTCCGAAGTAGCCCAAAGTCTAGTCTTTGAAAATCTGCGAATTGATTTTGACTAACCTCCCTTTCCCTTCCCCCAGCCACCCCCAAACGAGAACCATTTTTTTTTCTAAAAAAAATATGATTTTCCAAGCTGTCTATGGGAATCATTAGCCGTAAATTGACAAATCTGTCATCAGGTAATGAAAATATGGACATTTTTGTTACTGGAACTTAAAACAAAATCAAAATCGGATGATTTTTAAAAAGTTATGATTTTTTGAAAAAAAAGAGACATTTGCAGAGGTTGGCATTCAATTGTCCGTAGTACGTAGACACTCGAACACATACGGACACTCAAACGCACACGCACGTAAACACGCGCACGTGCATATATCAGTGGTGCATACATCAGTCATCTATACTGATCCATAGCCCTACCCGATACCCTACATCCATACACCGCGAAACAGTCTGGTTGGCGAACTTGTGCACTTGCAAACGAATTATGTGTTATTTATCACTTAGAACCTTTCCAAAAAAAAAATAATTACACGCCTTTGGGAGTCTATAGACCCCCAAATATTCCTAGAAGGAATTTGGCGGACCGGGCGCACCGAGCCGCAGATTTTACTCTGCCGTACTGCCGGATTTCGTAGTCAGTTGTTTTTAAGGCGAATATGTGACTAGCATAGAGCGCCCGAGTGTGGCAAATACAAGAAGCTGTATTTTTTATTTTAACGACAAGCCACACGTTGTCGGCCGGTGGATTCGAACTGACGAACCTTGGCTCGGGTGACGTCACAGCGTGCTAAGAGATGTAGCATTAGCACGCTCGGCCACCACCACCGGTAGAACCTTTCCAAAATATAAATATATCGCCAGTTATCTAACACATAAATAATATATTTAATATATACAATTCACTTTTTAACAGCTTTTGTCGAGAAATCATTTTCTACATTAAAGTTAATGCTACTTCAAAAAAAAAAAAAAAAAAAAAAACTATTTCAGAGCCATTGTTGAAGCCACAAAATTACAGGCAACATTTACTGGATCAGGTTAGTACAGCTAATATAAATCAAAATACTCTTGCTCACTATTAAAATAATAAATTCTCGAATCGAACTAGTAGTGCTTTTGATTTTAGATGTGTTGACAGTGATTATGTTCTAAAAGTTATTCATAATATCAAATCTAATGCCAGCAAGGTCTCGGTATCTCGAAATATGGTCATATTTACGAACATTATATACGAAACTTAGACATGAATTCTGCATGAGTATTATTTTATGTTTATCGATTTCAGATAGATTTGGAACATATATCAAAGAATAATAGTCTAATATTGGCAGGATCAGTGATTTTACTAGGCGCAATTTGACTAATTCTGAGAGTTCATTACGAAATTTATAAAGATGTCGCAATTTTAATCTGGCAGCTGTTAGCTTAATTGACAAATGCTTTCTGAAATTTAAGAATTCATCAATATATACTCCTAAACTTTTTACAAAAACACTACGAGGAACACGAACTCCAATTCGTTTACAAGTACGCCAACCAGACTGTTTCGCGCTGTATGGATGTATATGGGTATAGGGTAGGACTATGGATCAGTATAGATGACTGATGTATGCACCAGGACTATGCACAGACAGTTCTTTAGTACAATAAACGCTCGACGCACTCGTATTAATAGTTTTCCAAACTAAATAAGCATAAAAATTTTAACATTAATAAAATGTCAAGTATTTTGGTAAAGCAGATCTTATCAATATACACTGCTAAAAAAAAAAACGGTCACCTAAAGCATTCCAAAAAAACGTCACTTTTCAAACCACTGTCAATTTGTCAGTTTTGAAGCAAATTGGATGAATTTTTTTTCGAAGTAGCCCAAAGTCTAGTCTTTGAAAAGCTGTGAATTTATTTTGACTAACCTCATTTTCCCTTCCCCCAGCCACCCCAAAACGAGAACCACTTTTTTTCTTAAAAAAAAGATGATTTTCCAAGCTTTCTATGGAAATCATCAGTCGTCAATTGACAAATCTGTCATCAGATAATGAAAATATGGACATTTTTGTTACAGGAACTTAAAACAGAATCAACGTCGGATGATTTTAAAAAAAGTTATGATTTTTTGAAAAAAAAGAGACATTTGCAAAGGTTGGCATTCAATTGTCCGTAGTACGTAGACACTCGAACACATACGGACACTCAAACGCACACGCACACACACAGACGCACACACGCACACACACACACATACACACATACACACATACACACATACACATACACACACACAGTATCCATACTGAAAAAATTGGTGATCTTTTTCCGGCATATTGTTAAGTACGGGTTTCTAAATGTCTTTGGAAGATTTTCATCTAAAAAACAAAAAAAAAGATCACCAATTTTTTCAGTATGGCGTGTTCGTGAACGTTTGCGTTTACATCTGCGTGTTCGTCGTCTGTGTGTGGGGGTGTGTGTGTGTGTGTGTGTGTGTGTGTGTATGTGTGTATGTATGTGCGTGTGCGTGTGCGCGCGTGTGCTTTCTGACAGTTCCTTCCATAATGACAATTTGTTATTGTCCAATTATATTCTATTGCTAAATTGATTTCTGTGCAATTCTTGATCCTGAGACTTACTCTCTATTTCCTTAAAATGTCAAGTAGCAATATTCTTAATTTTAATCATGTAATTTCTAAAATATTTTTAGGGTGTGCACATATGGACCGCACGCCATTGCTTGCATAAATAACATAAAAAAAGCAAATAACAGTTAACATATTAAATAATTAATCATACATACTACAAAATGTTTATTTTTATTTTTTGATAATAATCGTAATGACAGCGGACTACTATGTATGTTACAACATTTAATTGAGTCTGGTAAAGTACTTTTCCTGAAACCGTCAAGAAAGTGCGTACTTTTCTAACCAATTTTTGTATGGGAAGTAGATTTTTATGAAAACAGTTATATAAAGTAGAAAACAGTGAGGTACAGTAAAACAGAGTTAGTTAAAGTATTACGTACCGTGATGATATAGTAACAAAAATTACCTTTCGAGGATGAAGGTGTCAGCTTCTCAGGGAGAAGTAATCTTCTCAATGGTCCTCATCCACTAGATTACGATAGTGCAATTCGCTGAAAAATAGATTGGGGCAATCTAATATAAAACTTTACTAACCAATAAAAGAGAACATAAGTAATCAAACATAACCTCTAATAAACTATGACCATAGGCCAGAAATAACGTACAGCAAACCAAGTGACACAACGGATGTCCGCGACTCCGACAATTTGATGAAAGAGAAACAGCATTTAACACGGTCACCAGCAACTGTCTTGCCACAAACTCTAGGACCGATGCACGAGAAATGTAGATTCTACGAGTACAAGAGCTCTGATTGTCGAAGCTGGCCAGCATATATGTATCAGTAGTACTTTTTAGTATATACTGACCAAGCGATATGCAAGAAAAGCGGGTGTTATCTCGCAGAACTGTGAAGAACAAATCACAGATGCAAATAAAATTCCAACTCGAAATGCGAAACACAAGAGAACAAGCTATTTGCATAATTAAGGCGTAAAACAAACGAACATCCATGTCCACAGAAACATATAACAGTATAACTAATGCCCGTACTTATAGTCAAAACTTCGCTTAATCTCAAATTTGAGTAGTACTCAAGTATTGAATCAGCTATTATAGTCCCTACTCGGTTATGAAGTTAGACTTCGCGCAGACTTGACAACGATTTTACTCGAGACAGCATCAGAGTAATCTTGAGATGTGCTTAAGTATTTAATTCTGTCAATTTTTAACAGTTTGAATGTTTAAAGAAATAATGGATCCTGACAGGGAAGATAATTTAGAGATTTTCGAATTTATGGACATTGTGCAAGGTGTTAATCAAGAAAGAAGACCAAATCGCTACATTCGTGATATGGAAAATCCATTAGAATTTTATGGCGAAAATAAATTTTGCAATAGATATAGATTTACGAAGAACACAGTTTTACAGACTATTTTACCCTTAATAATATATATATATAGTGGCTTAACACCCCCTCGGGGGTTGTGCCGCTTCAATGAAGCTTTCTAAATCCAGCTTTTGGGGTAGATTAGTCCCCGTTTTCCTATTTTTACATTCTTTGTATTATGTCTCTCCAAATATTTCTGTTTTTTGTTTTTTCTTTCCATTTTTGTATTCCCGCTTTTCTCAGGTCTTCTTCCACTTCCTGCAACCATGTTGATCTTGGTCTACCCCTTCTTCCTTTTCCACCTGGTTCCCACAGTACTATAGCTTTTATTGCATCTTTCTCGTTTGCTCGCCAAACGTGACCTATCCATCTTATCCTTTGTTGCTTTATCTTCTTTACTATGTTTTCTTCGCCCAGTTCTTGCTCTATTTCAAAGTTCATTCTCACTCTGTATTCACTTTCCTCTGTTTTTACTGGTCCTAGGATAGAACGTATTATTTTTCTTTCTGCTATTTTCAATTCTTCTTCGTTTTTTTTTGTCATAGTTAGTGTCTCCGCGGCATATAGTAGTACTGGTCTTATTAAGGTTTTGTATATTTTAATTTTTGTCTTCTTTGTCAGGTTTTTATCATGTAGTAGCTTTTTGTTGCTGTAGTAGGCTTTGTTTGTTGCTATTATTTTCTCCTTGATTTCTGCTTCTCTGCTTCCTTTGTTGGTTATCGTAATTCCGAGGTACTTGAATTTTTTGACTACTTCAAAATGGTATTTTCCTAGGCGTATGTTTTCTTCTTCGTTTTCTTTTCCCAGTTTCATTATTTTTGTCTTACCCTCGTTTATTTTCAATCCTATCTTATCACCCTCTATTGTTATTTCTTCTAGTATTTCTAGCATTATTCTCCTGTTTTTTGTTGCGATTGCGATATCATCTGCATAGGCTATTAATTGTCCGCCGCTTGTCCTGAGCATTCCTTTGTGTATTTTTCTCATCACGTATTCTAGTGCTATGTTAAACAGGGTTGCTGATAGTGTGTCTCCTTGCCTGACTCCTTTATTTATTTCAAATTCTTGTGTTTGTCCTTTTTGCGTTCTGACGTTTGCTGTCGTGTTGGTCATTCTCATTTTTATTAGCCTTCTTAATTTCCCATTTATGTTGAATTCTTGTAGTGCTGTCAGTAGTTTATCTCTTTTAATTGAATCGAATGCTTGTTTGAAGTCTATGAAGAGTATCTCTATTTCTATGTTATGTTCATGTGCTTTTTCTATAATGTGTTTTACTATGTGTATTGCATCTGTTGTTGATTTCCCTCGGGTGAATCCGTATTGATGTTGTCCAATTATGTCCTTCGTTTCTTGTACTAGTCTCCTTTGTAATATGGTTGTCATGATTTTATATGTAACACTAAGTAGGGTTATTCCCCTATAATTTTGACAGTTCTGCTGGTCGCCTTTCTTATGTATTGTTATTATTTGACCGCTCTTCCATTCGTCTGGCATTCGTTCGGTTTTCCATATATCTTTGATTAACTTGTATACAAGTTCGTGCAGATTCTCTCCTCCGTATTTAATTAGTTCTATGTTTACTTTATCCTCTCCTGGTGTTTTTCCGTTTTTCATGTTTCTTATTACCTGTCTTACTTCCTCTCTTGTTGGTTCTTCTATTGCTTCCTCCCCTGTTTCTTCTTGGGTTTGTATTTCTTCTTGTTGTCTATATTCTGTTAGCAAATCTTTGAAGTATTCAGCCCATGTTTGTTTGTATTGTTCCTCGTTTTCGGATTTTTTTCCATTTTTGTCTTTTATGTTTTCTGCTTTTAATTTATATGTTCTGTTTTGTTCTCTTACCTTTTGATAAAATCGTTTTGTGTTACTGTTTGTTCTTTCTTTCTCGATTTCCTCTATTCTGCTTTTTATCCAGTTATTTTTTATCCTTTTTATTGTAGTTTTACATGTTTTCCTCATTTTTTTGTATTCTTCTCTGTCTTCCTCCTTGTTTGTTTTTATCCATTTTAGTCTCGATTTTATTTTGTTTGTTACTATTTCTTGGCTCTCCTTATTGAACCATTCTTTGTTTTTTACTCGTTTTTTTACGCCTATACATTTTCTTGCTGCTTGGTTTATGCATTCCTTTATATTGTTCCAGTTCATTTCTATGTCATCTGAGACTCTATTTTTCATTTGAATTTGCTTGTCTATTTCTGTTTTGTATTCAGACTTAACATCTTCTATGTTGAGTTTTTCTACATTCCATGTTGCGTGTTTGTTTTTGCTTCTTATATTTTTCCTGATCTTTTGTTTAAATGTTGCTGTCACTAAGAAATGATCTGACTCCGCACAAGCTCCTCTGTACGTTCTAACATCTTTTACCATTGATTTCCTTCTATCCTTTACTAGTATATGGTCTATTTGTGTCTGATGTTGTTGGTCTGGTGAGCTCCATGTGACTTTATGTTTTTTCGGATGCTCATAAATAGTACTGCTAACAGATAAGTTGTGCTTGGCTGCCATGCCGCATAATCTTTGCCCATTATCATTCGTTTTTTCATGAATGGTATGTTTTCCAGCTATTTGTTGTATATAATCTTCTTTGCCTATCTGAGCATTGAAGTCTCCTAGGATAATTAGGTTGTCTTCTTTCGGTGTTTTCTTGATTTCTTCTTCTAGTTTTTCGTAGAGTTCCTCTTTTTCGATTTTATTGGCATTTTCTGTTGGCGCGTATACGTTTATTAGCGATATGTTGAAGGGTGTTGCTTCCAGTCTTATGTATGCTATTCTTTCGTTTATTGGTTCGAAATCTATTATTTTATCTTTGAGGCTGCCTGTTAATATAAAAGCTACTCCGTGTTGTCCTTGTTTCTCCTTTCCTGAGTATAGTATTGTGAAATCTTTTTTGACAACTCTTCCTACACCTTTCCACCTTGTTTCTTGTATAGCGGCTATATTTACCTTGTATCTTATCAATTCCTGTCCTATTTCTTGTATTTTCCCAGATTGCAGCATTGTCCTTACATTCCATGTGCTAATTTTTATTTCATTTCTCTTTTTCTTTTGCCTCGTGTTTCTCTTTTTCTTTGTGTTATTTTGTTTTAAATTTCCACTTTTTGTTATCTCTTGTCCGTTTCTTTGCCATTCCGTTTTATTCTCTTGTGTATTTCCATCTTTCACATACTCAGTTTTTTGGTTTTATATTGTTTTTATCTTCATCCCATATCCAGTCATTATTATTTATTCTTATTCTCTTATAATATATTTTTACTGCTTTGCCGTTTTCTTTTTCTTTTTTTGCTATTTTTATTATCTCATTTTGTATCTTGCGCTCTTCATAAGTGAGAAATCTGTCTATATATATTTTTTGATCCCTTAGTTTATGTTTCGCTTTAAATATATGTTGTATATCTTCCCAGGTACTCACTTTTGCTATTAATTTCGGTAAAGCTGAGTACTGTTTAACTTTGTAGGTTTCGATTATTTTGGCCGTAACTCCTAAATTCCTTTCTATGAATTTTTCGACATCTTCTGTTGTATCTGTTCCAGTTTCTAGTCCTGTTATGACGAACTTGGTTTTGTTTATTTCCTTTTCTCTTTGCTCTTCTTTCCGTTCCATTTTTTTCATTCTTTCTTCCAGTTCTGCTTTCTCTTTTTCCCATTTCTTTTCTTTTACTTTAATATGTGCTATTTCTGTTCTGCTATCACAGTTTTACAGACTATTTTACCCTTAATAATTTTACTCGAGACAGCATCAGAGCAACCTTGAGATGTGCTTAAGTATTTAATTCTGTCAATTTTTGACAGTTTGAATTTTTAAAGAAATAATGGGTCCTGACAGGGAAGATAATTTAGAGTTTTTCGAATTTATGGACATTGTGGAAGGTGTTAATCAAGAAAGAAGACCAAAACGCTACATTCGTGATATGGAAAATCCATTAAAATTTTATGGCGAAAATGAATTTTGCAATAGATATAGATTTACAAAGAACACAGTTTTACAAACTATTTTACCCTTAATAATACATAATTTAATAAAAATTAATAACCGTGGTTTGCCTGTTTAAGCCGGGGTCTAACAACAAAATTAGAAACATCAATAGGAATTATTTGTGCTACTGCCGTTCTTTACAATATAAGTATTAGCCAAAGAGAATTTATGGAAGGGGATAATTTTCCCGAAGAGAATATTCCTTTAATAAATGTAGAAAATAATCGACTTGGTTTAATGTTCCGAACACAGTTCATAAATTAGCATTTTTAAATAAACTAAATATGCAAGTTTTTTTTTTATTATTTATTGATATTAAAGAGAAGCATAAACATAATATGGAACTATTTTATTTTTCATTTTGCAATGATTAGTAAATAATGAAAAACCATATTTATACATAATAAATTATACAAATACACTTACTTAAATTTAAATTTTTGTGAACCTTCAATATTACTTGACACTTATAAAAAGTACCGCAATAAATCTGTCATTTGTTCTGTCAAAAAAACGGGACGACAATAGTCAAATCTAAAATTCCCTTAAATCATCTCTGTATTCTCGTCCTTCGCCGAGAATTCGCGAAGTTTTAACTGTAGAACACATTACCAATGAAGTATCCATAGCGACTTCATTTCATCTCAGTCGAGTAATTCTCAAGTACAAGGTTGAGATTCGACTATAAGTACGGGCATAATACAATCATAAACAGGAAAACAAATTAAATAAAACGGCAACTTAAAATTGTGGTTGAAGGCCAACTAAACAAAAAGTTGTCAAAAGTAGGGGTGTAGAGTCGTAGTCGGAAATGTATTTTTCACAAATTATATTGTATATGTTTGGTGCTGGTGTCGGAGTCGAAGTCGGAGTCAGAGTCAGAGTCAGAGTCAGAGTCAGAGTCGGGAAAGGAGTCGGAGTCGGAGTCGGAGTCGGAGTCGGAGTCGGAGTCGGAGTCGGAGTCGGAGTCGGAGTCGGAGTCGGAGTCGGAGTCGGAGTCGGAGTCGGAGTCGGAGTCGGAGTCGGAGTCGGAGTCGGAGTCGGAGTCGGAGTCGGAGTCGGAGTCGGAGTCGGAGTCGGAGTCGGAGTCGGAGTCGGAGTCGGAGTCGGAGTCGGAGTCGGAGTCGGAGTCGGAGTCGGAGTCGGAGTCGGAGTCGGAGTCGGAGTCGGAGTCGGAGTCGGAGTCGGAGTCGGAGTCGGAGTCGGAGTCGGAGTCGGAGTCGGAGTCGGAGTCGGAGTCGGAGTCGGAGTCGGAGTCGGAGTCGGAGTCGGAGTCGGAGTCGGAGTCGGAGTCGGAGTCGGAGTCGGAGTCGGAGTCGGAGTCGGAGTCGGAGTCGGAGTCGGAGTCGGAGTCGGAGTCGGAGTCGGAGTCGGAGTCGGAGTCGGAGTCGGAGTCGGAGTCGGAGTCGGAGTCGGAGTCGGAGTCGGAGTCGGAGTCGGAGTCGGAGTCGGAGTCGGAGTCGGAGTCGGAGTCGGAGTCGGAGTCGAACATCTAAATTTTTTTGGAATCGAAGTCGGAGTTGTGGGTTTTTTTCGACTCCGAAACCCTGCCTAAAAAAGTGTCTAAAGGACCAATAAAATAAAAAGTAAAGATAAAAATAAAGTGCAACCGCATGAAGCACCAAACTTTGTGCTGATTTTATCTCACTTGTCACAATAACTCTACCACTTATTTGTCTCCCGCTCGACTCTGGGTGAGCTGGCATAGACGCGGAGGACATGAACAGCTGGGCAGAAGCACGGACTCGATCTGTGGGGTGGTTGGTCGGTAAGGACGAGGCAGATGAAACGTTGTGAAGCAGTTTTCGTCGGGCTTCACGAATCTCGAAAATTGCCTTACGGACATTCTGGGTGGAAGTGTACCATACCCTACCTAATAACGCTAAATAAAATTATCACCGCAAAAAGACGAGAGTTCTAATTTTTAATCGATATAAAATTCTTCTGAAAAACCGTTAACACTGCCCTAGTCTCCTAGGCTTCAACTGTAACTCGCGTTACTTCAAAATATCGTGTTTTTCGCGAAATTTGGATACTTAGTCTGCCACCATTATGATTTTTACTAAAAAAATACTTCAATATTTGGTATCATTTATAATGAATTATTAATTAAATAAACGGTTTTAGAAAAAATTGTATTTTAAACAAATACTTCGTCAAATAAATCATCACTTTCCTGACTTATGCCCGTACTTATAGTCGAACCTCAACCTTGTACTTGAGAATTACTCGACTGAGACGAAATGAAGTCGCTATGGATACTTCGTTGGTAATGTGTTCTATAGTTAAAACTTCGCGAATTCTCGGCGAAGGTCGAGAATACAGAGATGATTTAAGGGAATTTTAGATTTTACTATTGTCGTCCCGTTTTTTTGACAGAATAAATGACAGATTTATTGCGGTACTTTCTATAAGTGTCAAGTAATATTGAAGGTGCACAACAATTTGAAATTTAAGTAAGTATATTTGTATAATTTATTATGTATCTAATATGATTTTTCATTATTTACTAATTATTACTGAATAGAAAATAAAATAGTTCCATATTATGTTTATGCTTCTCTTTAATTTCAATAAATAATAAAAAAAAACTTGCATATTTAGTTTATTTAAAAATGCTGATTTATGAACTGTGTTCGGAATATGAAACCAAGTCGATTATTTTCTACATTTATTAAAGGAATATTCTCTTCGGGAAAATTATCCCCTTCCATAAATTCTCTTTGGCTAATACTTATATTGTAAAGAACGGCATTAGCACAAATAATTGCTATTGACAATTTTTATATGAGTACCATCAACACAAGCAGCAACGTCAGGAAAGCCAGCTATTTCTGCAAATCATGTAATATTTCTTCGCTGTTCATTTTCCGTATTTGGAAAATTTATAAACTGATTTGTGCACTGAGCTAATATTTAATATGGAAACTTTGCTTATTATCACACTCACAGATTGTTGGTTGAACCCTCGTAAATCCCCAGATACTGTCTAAGAAAAAGTTATTCAAAACATTTTGAAAATTATAATAAATAATTATTTAAATGAACAACCTGGAAATTTCCTGTAGCATAAAATCTTAAACAACTGCATTATAGATATAAAAGGTAAACCACGGTTATTAATTTTTATTAAATTATGTATTATTAAGGGTAAAATAGTCTGTAAAACTATGTTCTTTGTAAATCTATATCTATTGCGAAATTCATTTTCGCCATAAAATTCCAATGGATTTTCAATATCACGAATGTAGCGTTTTGGTCTTCTTTCTTGATTAACACCTTCCACAATGTCCATAAATTCGAAAAACTCTAAATTATCTTCCCTGTCAGGACCCATTATTTCTTTAAAAATTCAAACTGTCAAAAATTGACAGAATTAAATACTTAAGCACATCTCAAGGTTGCTCTGATGGTGTCTCGAGTAAAATCGTTGTCAAGTCTGCGCGAAGTCTAACTTCATAACCGAGTAGGGGCTATAATAGCTGATTCAATACTTGAGTACTACTCAAATTTGAGATTAAGCGAAGTTTTGACTATAAGTACGGGCATTATTCAGTAATATACTTTTACCTGACTGTTTTGTAATTTACCTGACCGTGTTTTTAATTTACCTGACTGTTTTTTTTTACTTTACCTGACTGTTATCTAACTATCCATACTAAAATTGGTCAGGAAAGCAATCACTTTCTTGTCGATTTTGGGCGTAATAATTTATTTTACTTAATTGGCTTCACTATATATTGGTTACAGGCCGAAATGTACTGTAGCAACTGTTCCGGTTCGTAAAATTTTAGTAAATATTGTTCTGGTTCCTTAAAATTATAGTAAATGTTGTTCCGGTTCATGAAATTATTAAAATTATTGTTCGGGTTCTTGAAAATTATTTAGTTCTTTCATGGCAGTTTATAAAAAAAATCAGAATTTCGAAAACATATTATTTTTATTTGAAAGGTACGGTCAGTCGCATCTTAATTTTAAATTAGCATTCCCGTTACGAAATTTTCCATTTTGAGCCCTAATTACTGTGCTAAAAAATAATGTCTTCACTTTTCCTGATTAAAAGGGTACATTCTTACTAAAACTACAACTAAAGAAGGCGGCGAAACTAAAAATTTGAGAAACAATGCTATAAACATTTTACAAACACAAGATTTATGAACGGACTTATGAAAAGTAAAACTTAACGAACTGTGAAGAGTATGTAAAGTAGGTACTTTATATTCGGTTGTAGAAAAATTACTTTAATGCACTATTGATCGTTAACTTGTTCAAGAAAAATAAATTAACACTTATACAACATCAAAATTCAAGCGTTGCTGACAGGAACAGAGCTCGATTTTCACAGTCTCATGTGTTACTACCTCAGCTACTACCATGAAATAATTTATTTGGTTTTTGCAAACTATTTCTTTTGGCGAACTAATATACTTTCATCATCTAATAGCCACTTCCATACTCTGTGTGTGTGAGTGTGTGTTTTTTTTAAGGAAGTGTAAATTTATCACTGACATGTACAATAGAATAATGGCGTACTCGTCCATTCTTATAAAAAAAAAAACGGACGGAGGTTTGGGTTTACTACAATTATCTCGCATTTCATCTTCAAGGAAGTTGAATTTTCCTATAAATAAATGTTCCAAAACTAATAATAAATTTTAATGTTAACTGTTATTTTTCTGGTTTGTTATAAGTTAATAAAAATGTGTTTTCATTAAATTTACCGAATATTAATTGGTATCACATAATTTAAAGTTCTGCCACTTGTCAATATCAAAACCCAAAAGTTGGATTCAAAGTTTATATAGCATTACATAATAAAAATATAAATACACACAAGTCCATATACCACTTTATAGTTCACTTACATAGCATAACATGAGAAATTACCAAATTTCATTTCATATACTATGCCATGTACTTTCGGGAATCCACGGTCATTATCGGAATCTCTCTTACAAGAGTTTGTTTATATGTATGTGTTTTACATTTTAGTTTCCTTCGTATCTTCATTATATTTTTTAACATGATATTAAAGCAGCTACAATCATAATTATTCATTTTCTAGGAAAATCGAAATTATAACTGTCGAAATAGTACCCAATGTGGCAATAATCTAATATTATGAATATAGTTGGGTATAATTTTTGTGCAAAAAATGAACAACAAAATTTGAAACTACAAAACCTTACAAATTTCTTACGTTATGTTATGCTATGTAAACTATAAATCCCGCTTAAAACCCAATAAAGCCCACCGTATGATCTATCATACGTTGACCAATGCCCTCTTCACGAGGAGATTATAACTCCTCTACATATTACACACACGCAGTTAACGCTGATGTTTGTTCATACAGGTTATGTCTATCAAATAATAGTTCTAATTTGTTCATATCGTGAAACAAGAAGGTTTTTTCAGCAAAAATTATGTGAGTATAATTTTCTTCTTCAAATGACATACGGTAAGTTTGGTTGTTTATAATATCATCAACAATCTCAAATTTATTGATTTTATCGCCAAAAATTAAATTTCATACTATTATTAATATGCTTGTTTATAAAAATTATGTTAGAAAACAATTGTTATTCTTAGTCACTGAACGTTACGTATGAAATAACATACAGTGGGCGTTATAGTGTAATAAGGGTGTAATACTTTGTTTTCAGAAAACGGGTCTATAATCCAGATAATCCTCGTGATGCCGAAGAGCTTTTAAACTATTTAGAAGAATTGAATTCTGATGAAGAAAGTTATAAGCCTGTATAAAACTGCAATGAGATGCAACTTGTGCTATTTCCCCCTAAAGATGGAATCGATAGTGACATAGATAATGCTGCAAGTGACTGCGAAGAAACATGCTCACTTAAAGATGTAGGAAAAGGTGTTCTCAAACAACTCATGGAAATAGTTTGTATTTCAAGTAGTAGTCTATTGAAGAAGACATGAATACAAGCGGTCAAGATGACGATATACCCCTTACTACGCTTTCTAGAAGAGAGCTGCTACAAAAAGAAATCAAAGATAATAGGAAGAATTTAAAAGAAAATGAGAAAATAAAAATGTGTTCCACGCCATCTCCTGCATATGTACAAGAAATATATAATCAAAAGCTCCGGCCAGTGAATATTGCTTTAGAATGTACCATACATAAGATTTTTACAGTTATTAATACTTTTATATGTTATTTAATATGAAAATATATTAAATTTTATAAGAAATATTATTTTTGTTTAATAAATAAATTAAAATTTGTATACTCTACTTAGTTGTCAGTTCCCATCGTATGATTTATCATACGTTAAAAAAATGAACTAGTCATGTATTTTTGTATGAATTTTCACAAATATTTTAATTTTAAGTAAAACTGGACCGACTTATATTAAATTTTTTTAAAATATATTGTAACCCGAGGGGGGTATGAACATCGCGAGCGCGAATTATTTGATGTGAATGAATAAAACGGAAACGATTATTATTTGTTTAATAATACGCACAATAAAATACTTAACTTTATTTAACGTGAATTACTATAATACGAGTTAAATTATCGTAAAATAGAACAAAAAACATATAAGAATAATTAAATGCTAATTAAATACGCGCGGGGCGTGCAAATGAATTCGACGTCGGTCACATCTTGACCGGCCGACAAAGCAAACCTGGCTTCACTGATGCTACGACTCAAAACCAGACGCCAAGTTTTTAAGCGGGGGTGAAGAGTGGTATTTTGGGGATGCAACACTTGGTCGAAGACTGCAGATGACCACACATATTCGTTGCCATTCTCAGAATCTTATAGCACAAAACAGGGAAGCAAACTAACAGAATATCTACAGTCAACTCAAGTCCACCTTGTTACAATATTCAAAAAATTACTCTGGCTTCAATAGGTTAAGTAAATTTTATTAATATACAGAATGTTAAAACAAGGTAAAAGTTTGAGGTTATATTGGTTTGATGTACTGATTTTCAGTCAAAAAAGGGCAGGTTCATGAAGTGTATATTTTTAATGCCACTTAATAAAAAGGAAATTTGTAACATCCGAATTAAATCAATTTATTGTTCTATCAGTTACGTAATTAAATAATTCTTTATTATTTTTACTAAAAATGTACAATTTAATATAATTATGCGCGTTTTTAAATAATATTTTTGACTAAGAATCAGCCCATCAAAATGTGTATACTCTCAAATATTTTTTTATCCTTTTTCAACAGCCTTAAAAATGTATAGTCCAAATTTCGTATATATATATACGAGTATGTTCGGCAGTTTGCTGATGTGGGTAGCGTTACAGCATTCGAATCCGGAAATCTCGAGTTTGAATAACACTGAAGCTAAAAATATATGTGACCTGCCACAGTGCTGTTCGGTGAAACTGAACACTGTACTGCAATTGGGATTAAGTTCTTGTTCTACAAAGTAACATACAAATAAATAAATTGTCTTTTATATAATAATCGAAGATAAATGTTTAATTTTTAGTACAATTTAAACAATATTCCAATGTAACAATCACAAATTGTATTATAATTTTGCGTAAAATTATTAGTATTCTATTTTAAAATGTTGTTTAATACTAGATCATTTATTTTCGTTTTATTTTAATTCAAGAAGGCAGTAGGTTTTCTCTAAAATATTTAGGTTAAGAGCAATGAACATTCTCGTGAAGCTGGGTAGCTATACAGAATAATAGAACAACACAGAATGAAAGAAAAAAGATGAATGAGGAACAAGAAAATCGAGTTTAAAAATAAAGTGGGTTACTAGTTTTCACTAACAGAGAGTAGCAAAAACAAAAGTACTGCTCTCCAAATATCCAAATGAAATTAATGAGACTGTCGGCTTGCGGAAAGATATATTGTGTTTTTATTTTTATTTATTAAAATATTTACTTACCATAAAACTTATTCGTTCTTTCTTAGTATTTAAATATTCCACATAATATAAAATATTACATAAAATATAATTTTTTTAAGTAGTATCAATGGAACAAACATTTAATTCAAATGAAGCTAATAAATATAAAATGAGACAAAACACCAAAAGTAAACCTTAACTATAGGATGTATAAAAATAATCATTTTGGCTCATTTCTTGGATCTCGAAAACCAAAATGAGAATAATTTACTAAAGCAGCGATTTCATTGTTGTTTTTTTTTTTTAATAAAACTAATATTAAATACAGTGAGAATCGATATCGAAACACACTATTGGAATCTTGAAAACTAGATACAGGAGTTACATCTTCGGTTAATTTAGACAGAAATTTGCACATTGCTAGATAAATTTAATATAATGTTTTCTCAAAACAATACTGTAACGAATATAAAGCTAATCAGTCGAGAATGTTCTAGAATCTTTTCGAGAACCGAGAGCGTTCCAGAAACCTTCTCGGGAACCAGGGTGGTACGTTGCAGCCAAAACCATCCAGACGCTTAGCGTGAGAGCGCTTCTCTGATCGTGCGGTTGGGAAGGGATTTCTGGGACTTTCTGGAATGATCGAGATATCGGACGGGAGTATAAACAGACGCCGGTCGGCTAGAGTTAGTTGGCAGTTGACTTCGAACGCAGTTACATAAATAGCGTGAAATAAATAGCTCTAGTGAACGTGATATAAATTACATTAGTCTCTGTATAAGTAGTGTTTAAGTTTAGTTCTAGTGTTAATTAGTTTGAAATAGTTTTATTTACTATTAATTTTATTCATTAAATAAATACTTTATTTTCGTTTCACATAAATAGTTGTGAGTTATTTTTGTGCTTTAAACCTACACACTTCCAGAAAGATGAAAAATGTTATAATACATAGGTCACTATATAAAGAGGAAACTCATTTTGTTTGATTTTTTCGTCATCAAATAATTTCTGTACGTTAATATATTGAGAAAAACAGAATTAACAAAATGGATAAAAAAAGCAAGCTATTCTTACACGTTCTTTTTGAGAAGACCACAATATTATATATTAATATTTTATTAAATATGTATTTTTAAATAAACAATTTTGGTGCCAGTTTTTCATATTTATTTTAACATATATCGAACGCAAATAATTGAAAATATAAAGAATACTAATGATCTACTTACCTTCGTCATATATCATCTAGTCAATTTAAAATCGTTCAAACCAATGAAAAGTTATATATCTTTGACGCCACGTCAAAATTATAAAGCAACAATCTGTCTTTCAGGTGTCGTTAAAGTATTCACTTTACCGAAGAGTCTAGTCTAGTCGAATCTTTTTTTCTATCAAATGCAGTAACGGCATCTGTACAAGATTCCTCATTATTAAATGCAAAATGATGACTTTCACTTTTTGACAAATACTACTTCCGATAACTGGCTTTATTCATAACAATTCATTTATCTTTAACGCTTTGTTATTGAGTCAAACAATTACACATCAGTCAATACAATTACGTAAGGAACTGTCGAAATTAAATGATATTTACCTAATCGATCAGGGGTAGATCTATAATTTTTTACATATAAAAAAATATAAAATCATGAATACCAGTGGCGCAGCTAGCACTGGGCAGGCCCGGTATCAAGGATTGCTAAGAAGGCCCTCCTTCTATAATAAATAGCAATCGCATTAATTTGTACATGATTAAATTTGTTGTAATCATTTCATAATTTTATATTTGAAAAATTGACGATAATAATTTATAAAATTAATTAATAAATTTGACATGTCTGGCTAGAACCAAATACTCTCAATGATCATACAAATATTATATATATATATATATATATATATATATATATATAATACAGGCAATCGTAGCTCAGTGGATAAAAACGAGGTAAAACATGCGTTTCTTAATCAGTAAGCAAGAGGTCGTGCGTTCAAATCTCACTGACTTCTACTTATATCAAAAAAATGCGATTGTGTCTGAGTGGTTCGGATTCCACTATAATCTGTAGGTCCCCTGTACTGTAATTGGGATTTAGTTCATGTTGTGCAGAGTAACAAATAAATAAAAATAAATAATATTTGAATGATCATTGAGAGTATTTGGCTGTGGCGTGTGAATACTGCTGTAATGCGTTGTTGCGTTTAGGTTATTGTACTTAAGCCATGTTTTCTTCGTTGCATTTCTGAAGTAGTTAATATAAAATCTTCCCCAATATTTATTAAAAACGTCATCGACTAGTAAAACCTCAAATAATTATGTCAAAATTAACACAATCACACTCGGCACATACCGCAAACTATCTCACTTTTTATATGTGAACCACATTGCGTGTCACACATACCAACCGTGACAAGAACTCGCATATACATCCGTTATAAGAAATATTCATGCATCTGTACCAACAGCAGATATAAAATGTCGAACTAGAAGAAAGCGGCTTTAATATAAGAAACGTATCAAATATTCGTAGCTGGAAGACTAAACTACCTCTTTCCCTATTTTACATCAACCAAGAGCCAGGCGAAAATAACAAAAAGATATTTGAAATCAAGGAACTCCTAGATACAAAAGTCTATGTAGAACTACCCCGAAAATGGAGAGAAATTCCCCAGAGCGCAAGGTGTCAAGTGAACAGTCACACGAAATCTTATTGCACAAGACCCTATCGGTGTGTGAAATGTGGAGACTATCAGACCACAATATCCTGCTAAAAAAGTCGGGACACACCAGCAGTATACGCACATTGCAAAGATTCGAATTTAGAAAACTGATAATCTACAAGCAACAAATATAAAAATAAAAGAAAACAACGGTACGCTAACGATAACAGCAGTCTATTGTCCCCCAAAACACTCTATCACCGACAATAACTTTTCCGATTTCAGGAACAGATTTATAGCATGAGGCGACTTCGACGTCAAACACAAACGCTGGGGTTCACGGCTTATAAACCCGAGAGTCAGGACTCTCCAAAACACTATGTTGAAAAACAAATTCGAATTCATAAGCTCAGGAGAACCCACTTACTGGCCAAGTGACCTCCAGAAAAAATCCCGATCTGTTGGATTTCTTTATAACAAAGAGACTGTCATCCAACTACATGCAAACAGCTTTCAACTTCCACTTATCATCAGATCATTCTCCAATTATCGCAACAATCAGCGCTTGCATAATGTTGAAACGACAACCCCAGCAGTGCTAACAAAAAGACTTACTGACTGAATACCATTCCATTACGAAAGCAATTCAAAAAGCAGCGTGGAAATCAATTCCAGAATCTAAACTGCGTAACAAGTACACCTTTAATTGCCCATTTCAGGTGTGAAAAAAATTAAAGAAAAAAGATCTGCCAGAAAACGATGGCAAATAAGTAAACACCCCCAGGATTAGTCTATTCTAAACAAATTCACCAAAGAATTGAAGCAACTAATACAGGAAATAAAAGAAGAAAGTGTAAAAAATTACCTAGGAAATCTCTCACCATTTGCTCAAGACGGGTATATTATTTGGAAAGCTACCAGAAAGCTAAAGCATACAGCAAAACCCGAAAATCCTAAAAGAAGATGGTATATGGGCTAGAGACGACAATGGAAAAGCTGATCTTGCTAACCACATTTCAAACACATTTCAATCTAATCCATCAGTGAAGTGAGAAGAACTAAATTCAATTCAAGAATACTTAGAACTTCCTTGCCAAATGTCTTTACCAATAAATCATGTCACTCCAGCGGAAGTAAAAACAGAAATAAATAATTTAATCCAAAATCACCAAGATATGACCTCATTAATGCATTAACCTTGAAACAAACTCTAAAGAAAGTGATTGTTAGAATCACACAAGTATATAACGCAATGGTAAGAATCCAATACTATCCAATACAATGAAAATTTGTGCGGATAATACCAATAAGAAAGTAAATAAATCACATCAGGTCACTTCATATATAGATAAATTTCACTATTAAAATATTTGAAAAGCTGGTGTTTAAAGGACTAAAACCTATAATAAAAGAAGAAAATATAATTCTGGAACACGAATTTGGATTAGGAACCAGCATGCAACCATTGAACAAATCCATAGAGTAACCAATTTAATAGAAAGAAGCATAGATGAGAAAAAAAGATGCTCTGGCCTATTATTAGGTGTTAGTCATTCCAATTTTATCTAAAGGACAGACACTTCCAAGTGGTCTACGAAAATGCACAGTCCAACTCCACAAAACCAGGGCAAGTGAGCCACAAGGAAGCGTGTAAGGCCCAATATTGTAACAGATCTACACTGCAGACTTGCTACAAAACGAATACGAATCTTTGCTGATGATACGGCATTTCTCTCGTCCCACGAAAAGCCAGATGAATTCACGCGCTTACTCCAAGAACAAATCAACGATATAAATAATACATCGACTCAAAAATGGCGTATCAAAACCAACGAAAGCCCAAAATACTTAGGTATGCATCTTGAAAACCAACTTATATGGAAAAGATATCTGACCGCAAAAAGGACACAACTGGATATAAAAACCAAAAATGTATTAGCTACTCGGCCAAAAATTTAAGCTGTCACTGAACAATAAAATTTTGATATATAAGGCTATTTTTATACCAATTTGGACATACGGTGTCCAGCTGTGAGGCTGCGCTAAAATGTCCAATATCGTCATCATTCAACGCCACCAAAATAAAGCACTCCGGCAAATATGCAACACTCCTTGGTTCAACAGATATGAAACATTGCATAATGACTTAAAAATAAAAACAGTTAAGGAACAAATCCAAACTTTCGCTGAAAGATATGAAAAAAGACTAAATCATCATTCAAATGATCTTAAATAACGAAGACCAAACTAGAAGACTGAACCGAAAGAAATCACTGGACCTAACCTAACTTCTCTGTGAGTCAGACGCTGGACAGAAATTACGTGCAGACTGCAGATCGGAACAAGTCAATTTTCTGGACGGCAGACCATGGAGAAATTGTAGCCATGGCGGAACGAGATGGAAATCTATTTCGGATGATGCTTTGTCGAGAAGAGATTGATAAATGCCTGATTACTGAATCTGTCAGGACTTGGCATGAACGTCTAGCCCACAAGAATATAAAATATGTCCGAGAGATACTTGAACGATGTCACATCAGGTACAAGGATGACTAGCACAACTACGTGTATGAGGGTTGCACATATGGCAAGCAGCACCGCGTCTCCCATCCAGTCAACAAAAAGTTCGCCGGTCAGCAGCTAGATCTAGTGCATGTTGATTTGTGTGTAATGAACGTGTCATCATTGGTAGGAGCAAAATATTTTCTGCTATTTAAAGATGATTATTCGCAATACCGCACCGTGTATTTCTTGAAAACGAAGGACGAGGCACATGGTAAAATAGAGTTGTTTTTGAAAATGGTTGAAAATCAGTTTGGAAGACAAATCAAATATCTGAGATCAGACAACAGGCAGGAAATTAAAAATTTTATTCAGATTTTAATTACGTTAAACATTTCTATTATATCATATAATAATAAAATACTTTTTATGTAGTGATGATATAAAGTTATTGTTTTTTACTAATATAAATAATATATCTAATCTTTAATTTAAATTTTATTAACATTTGCTATTAAAAATTAACATTGGATACCTAACAACAATTATATATAATTTTTTTATTATAATCAGAGGGCGGCCATTTTTCTATTGCACAAAGGCAGTCAACTGCCTAAGAGCGCCCCTGCAAGTGGCTAAACAGTCCTTTTTTTTCATGTGTGAGCCGTTTAGAGCACTAGCGTTAACGAGTGCTATAAAGCTCACGAATGAAAAAAAGCATTATTTAGTCACTAGTTATATACAATATTTATTGTATCATCACATTCTTAAGTTTTAAAATAAAATTTGAAAGAAAAATGTCATTTTGATCAAAATAAAAGATCACAATTAACTAACTCTATTTTGTTCTGGTTTGATTTGTTTTATTTTTCAAAAGTCATCTTTCATATAGAAATTAGCCAAAATCAATTTATAAGCAGTGATGATGAAGAATACATATTTGGTATTCCGCCAGAAATTCAAGAGAAAGCGAAAGCCGCAAGTTTGGAGTTATTGCTGGCAACATCTCCAAAAATGTATGAAATCGAATACGATCTGTTTATGACATGGTGTAAGAACAACCGAGTGACAACCGTTAGTAAATCTCCGATTTTGGCCTATTTGAATGAGTTGTCGAAAAAATATAAAAATTCTAGCCTGTTGTCAGTACTATTCAAATACATTTTCTATAATTATCTGATTAGATTGGCAACATTGTTTTAATAGACAAATGTTATCAGTTTAATATTCAATCTTTATATCGCAAAGATTCAATTTATTGTGTCTTAATAAATACTAAACTGCAAGGTTTTGTAAATATAAGTGTTAGTGACTTTGTACTAAATAAAATAACTATTATTCAGGCATAATTTTTACAAAAATAATACAAGTGCAAGCATAACCTTGCAATGGCTCCAACCACGCCGGCATTGGACAATAACCTTCAAATACAACTAGCCGCGATATTTACAAAGTTAGAAAAACTTGATGAAATTAATAGCGGATTGGAAAAAACAAATCAAAAAATTCAAGATTTTGTTACTGCACATCAACAGTTAAATTCCAAACTTGAAAATTTAAATGAAGAAATCGCAGCTCAACGAAAAGTGATAGGAAAATTAGGAAAAACCTTTCCATCACTTGTCACAAGTTCCAAAAATTAACAGCACGTTTGAATCAACTTATCAGGTCATCATCAAACGGCTAGTCAGTTCAGCTTTAACCATAGACGCGTTTCGTCCTTCCGGACTCAACTGTATGGTGTGATCATATATCCAACTAGACCAACTGGGGAATAGTGGATTGTGATACCGTCTTAGCTGAACTGACTGATGTATCACGTACCGCTCGGGGGTTATAATAATAATAACAAACGGTAAACGTGACTATATCACGGTTTTTCCTTACCGTGAGGATGAGGGGCCGGCTCTCAGTGGAGAGGGGGGTGGTTCTAACTCGGAAAATAAGGGCGCCACACAATTGGGAAAGCTCTCTCACCCAAATACCTAATTGTGAAGGCGGACAGGAAAAACGATAGTTCTCGACGTGGTACGACTGTACGGAAAAGGGTGTGTTCGCAGGTAAGTTGGAAATAATTAAAAGAAATGCTAATTTGTTGCAGAAAACGGAAATTGAATTGCATGTAAAAAAAAATACAAAATAAAACAACCAATAACGTTGCAGCTACGTAAATGATAAATAAAGCTAAAGCGGTAAATTCAATTAAGAATCAGGAAGGAAAATTAAACAAAGTACTGAACGCAAGACAAATGAAAATAAAGGCGGGGCGCTGTGTCCCACAATAGAGACTAGGATCACGATGATGGTGAAAATACCTAGGTTACTTAAAACAATACACGTAGTTCGACGTATTACGAGTCGTTGGCCAACGATGCACGATACGCGACTCGATAGACTGACGTAAAACAAATCGTAGATCCTACTTGCTACTCGTCACATCAGCAACACACCTTAAGTGTGACAGACAACGTCCAAAACAAATAAATAAGCTAAATCCAAAATCTAACGCTTAGTTGGATTTGTACAAAAATAAGGTAAGTACTTAAAATTCACATAAACTACTGTCAAACTGTTTTAACGATAATTGTCCGTAATTTCAGATATGAATGAAATTTAACAAAAAGAAAAATAAATCAAAGTAACATAAATAAAATAATAAAACATAAGTATCTGGCCTGTAGGTGGCGTCTAGGCGTTGGCAGGATGCAAAATCGGCAGCACCGGCTCTATTCCACAATATGGATGTCACTTGACCGCACCCAAAATGGCGGCGTCTCTCGTAGCCTCGTGACGTCACACAGATCCTCGTAAATCGAAGCTGGGGTCAGTTCCTCGTCAACAAAAAAATGCCTCGGACAAGAGGAAGACTCAACCCGTCAAATAAAACACTGGATAAACCCAGTTAAAGTTCAAAACAACAAGCCTAAAACAAAGGGAAGTCAAGATTAGGTTCACGTAGGACGGTGGAACAGCACTGATTCGCGCAAAACTCAACAAACGAATAACCGAATCACGTGAAACACTATCCAAAGTTTAATTTACGGTATTGAGAAAACAGTAATATTTACCTTAGTTCGTATGCGGCTTGAGAGTGAGAAGAAAAATATTTGAATCTTCGGCGATTTTTTTTATCCGGACTAAGTCCGACGAATAAAACACTATTCTGGGTAGCTGAACTACTTTAAATCCCCAACCGGGTAATAATTTTACAACAAAATTCACACTTCAAAATTTTCAAAATCACAATTTCAATAGCACAACCTTTCGCTTCAGATGCTGATTTCTCAATCGCCGTTAAAAAAAACTAAGCAAAAATTATCAAGTCATTTCGCGTCTCATCAGTCATTACTTTAATTGATTCTACTTAAATCCGTACTATTCCAAGAAACCGTCCCACGTAGCACCTACTTTTGACGTCCACAAAAGCATCCACGTAGTTAGGGTGAGAAGTAAATAAGAAATAGAGAAAGAATGAGAAAAGAATAACAGAACGAGAAAGAAAAAAAATATTGCGCGCCATGAAAATACGACATGAAAGATTTGTTTCCGAACGCAATCTGGGATAAATAAACAAGGGGGTAAGGAGTCTGGAAATTTTCAATGCATTAATTTATTGTGGAACTACCTACTGACGATTGCCTGACGCTGCGCTGGTGAACCAGCCTTTACATTTAAAACCAAACCGCGCGGTAGCGACAAAACAATAGACTAATCGCTATCACTAATGAATTAGTGTCAACAACGGATTTGACAAAACTAATAAGAAAAGGAAATTAGTTAAATATACGAACAAATGAAGTTTTACTTAATGAAACGATGAAAGATTTAAATCTACGTGAGTATCTATTAACTGAAATATTTACTAAACAAAATTACAACCGACTAAATTATATTTTAGGTTAAAAGGACAAGGAATGTGACTGAAAGGACTAAAGGATCAAATTGGAACGTAACAGATGTTAAAAAGTAACTACGACAGTAGACATGACATGAGAGCTAAGAAGAAACCCGTGGTGCCATCTACCGACAGAATCGCAAAATGCATGATAGCAATTGAAATAAAATAAAGACAAAAAGTCAAATACGATGTGGAACTGAGTCTTAATAAATAAGAAAATTTTTCTTTTTCTTTTTTCTTATTTTTTTATTTATTAAGACTCAGTTCCACATCGTATTTGACTTTTTGTCTTTATTTTATGAAAAGTGATAACATACTTAGAATGGCAAGTAAAAAAGAAAAATATCATTATATATGGAATAAAAGAAAACGATAGTAACAGTAAAGACCTTTCTATTACCATCACGAATTTTATCTCGGAAAAATTGCAAATAAATTTAGCATCTAATGATTTGGATGACGTGTACAGAAAAGGCAGAAAATCACAAGACACACTCAAACCAAGACCAGTTATTATTGTTCTACCTACACTAGCAATTAAAAATGAAATAATGTCCAAAAAAGAAATGCTGCAGGACACGTCTATCTTCATTAACCATGATCTGCCAAAGCAAGTACGTAATGATTGGCAGAAACAAAGGAGAATTGAATTCACCAAAAGTAAAAATGAAGAAAACAATACAAAGAAAAACTCAAGAAGAAGGGAATCTTCGGATGGCAGCACACCCAAATCGGAAAATAAGATCCCCAAACCAAATGCAGTGTTTCCAGCTAATGCATCATGTTAAAATTAACTATTTTTTCTAAGTTAGCGTTGTACTAATTTGTTACTGTGACAACTTAATGTTTATAGTAATGTCAAGTTGTATGTTTTGTATGTAATAAAATTTTTCAAAATCAGTTCTACTCATTCTGCCAAATCTCAAAAGAAATCAACAAGTTATGGGCCCAGATCATTCCGTGAGTTTGAACTGATATTGAGGAAATTTTCTAGCAAGGAAGCACGAGACTGTCGGCCACGAAAACTGTCGTCATTTTGTCTGCCACGTCAATTATCAAGAAGCAACGTCGAACGAAAGTAATTCAGTTAGCGACGAAGTTAAATAAGTAACGAACTGCAAAGTGCGAGCGATGGATTCTGTAAAATCGCATTTAGAACTTTTATCTGAAGATTCGAATGGCAACGTAAATTATGATTCGTGGCGCTTCAAATTAAATTTGACTTTGAAAGCAAGAGATGTTTACGATGTTGCGATAGGTTTAAATGTCAAGCCCGTCGGTGGTCTAGCCGATGAGCAGGTAAAAGCTTGGATCAAAAAGGATCTTGAAGCCCAAACATTGATAGGACTGAATGTAAACAGCAATATTACAAGAAAAATTCTGACTTGTACAACCGCGAAACAGATGCTTGATAAACTAAACAACTTATACGGAAAAAGGTCGGATATTACCATCGAAGGTTTACAGCACAAATTTTTTAATTATGTATACAACGTGAACAAGTCTGCAGTTCAGAATTGTATGGAAATAATGCAGATTTCCGATGATCTGTCAACTGAAGGAGAACCTCTGCGAGCTGGTTGGGTCATGACACGGATAGTTGGGATGCTGCCTCCAAAATTCCATCATTTTCGAACAGCCTGGGACAATGTAAGCGGCGAAGACAAGACTCTCGAGATCTTGGTTGAACGACTCAGGCTAGAAGAGGATCGACTAAATGACAGCGAACAAACGATTGTATCAACCTCTAACAACGCATTAGTAGTCAAGTCTGCAGGGAGCCATGGACATTACAATGCGGCAGGACACCATAAAATAACAAAGCCAGAAAACGCTACCGTACATTGTTTTAAGTGCGAACAAAAGGGTCATGTAAAGAGATACTGTCGCAACAAACCATGTGCGAAATATATGGAATACTGCAAGGAACACTACACTTGTAATACTTGTGGAGGAAAAGGTCATTTCGGGAAAGAATGTACCAGGAGAACCGAAGACAGACGCGGCAATGGTGCAGTTGGACGGAGAAACTCTAGACAGACAAACAGAAGAGCTCTAATTACTGTCGGGCTATCAACTGTCAATCTACATAATCTCAACTCAAGACAAGATGCAAGGGAACACTGGTATCAAGACTGCGCTGCCACCCAGCACGTGACTTCTCATCGACATTCGTTTTCCGAATTAACCAAAATTGACTGCCCTCTCGAGATAACTATTGGTGACTTCACCAGATTGGAAGCAGTCGGCATGGGAAATGTCGAACTAGAAGCGTACAATGAGGAAATATGGTACAAGGTCGTCCTCAAAAATGTGCTGTACGTTCCGAAATTGAACTTCAATTTATTCTCTGTGAGTCAGACGCTGGACAGAAATTACGTGCAGACTGCAGATCGGAACAAGTCAATTTTCTGGACGGCAGACCATGGAGAAATTGTAGCCATGGCGGAACGAGATGGAAATCTATTTCGGATGATGCTATGTCGAGAAGAGATTGATAAATGCCTGATTACTGAATCTGTCAGGACTTGGCATGAACGTCTAGCGCACAAGAATATAAAATATGTCCGAGAGATACTTGAACGATGTCACATGAGGTACAAGGATGACTAGCACAACTACGTGTATGAGGGTTGCACATATGGCAAGCAGCACCGCGTCTCCCATCCAGTCAACAAAAAGTTCGCCGGTCAGCAGCTAGATCTAGTGCATGTTGATTTGTGTGTAATGAACGTGTCATCATTGGTAGGAGCAAAATATTTTCTGCTATTTAAAGATGATTATTCGCAATACCGCACCGTGTATTTCTTGAAAACGAAGGACGAGGCACATGGTAAAATAGAGTTGTTTTTGAAAATGGTTGAAAATCAGTTTGGAAGACAAATCAAATATCTGAGATCAGACAACAGGCAGGAAATTAAAAATTCCAGTACGAGGAAAATACTGGAGGACCTAGGGATTTTTCACTCTTTTTCAAACGCCTACACACCAGAACAAAACGGAAGAATTGAGCGCCAGATGAGAACTGTCGTGGAGTCTGCCCGTTCTGTCATACATGCACGCAATTTGACAGAAAAATTGTGGGCCGAAGCAGTAAATTATATTGTATTTACTCTGAACCAGACAGGAGTCAGCACACAGAAAGAGAAAAGCCCTGTGGTTTGGACGTCATGTGGATCTAAGCAAGCTGAAGACTTTTGGTTGTGACTGCTACGTGTTGACCCCGAATCACAAGCGAGCTAAATTGGACCGGAAGTCGAAGAAAGGAATATTTGTTGGGTACGACTGAGATACTCCGTCGTATCGAATCTATCTGCCGGACGAACGGAACGTCATTAGCTCCGAGAATGTCAGATTCAACGAGAAGGAAGAAGTCGAAGCACAACACTCGGAGATCGAGTCAGTCATGCAGGATGAAGCAATTACGGAACCAAATTTGGAATCCGACGAGTCAAATGCAGAGGACAGTAACGAACAGGATAACCGAGAGCAAGATGAACAACCAACTGAATCCCTGAATATACCAGAGGACCTGCAACGAAGCACATATGGTCTTCGTAGTCGTCAAGATATTCAGCCCCCAACTAGGTACTCTGATTACGTGACGGGTTTTATCAGGAGAGTCAACAGTGCCAACGCAGCCATGTTGAGTGAGGTCGAGGACAAGAACTGGTTTCTTGCCATGTCTGACGAGTTCGAGTCACTGTGAAAAATGAACACTTGGAAGTTGGTGCAATGTCCTGGCACGATCAGACCACTCACATGTCGTTGGGTGTTGAGAGAAAAGTCGAATGGAAAACTAAAAGCAAGATTGGTAGCTCGAAACTTTGAGCAAGAACAAGGACTGGACTATGCAGAAACGTTCAGCCCTATAGCCCGCCACGCATCTATAAGATTAATTCTAAGTCATGCTGCTTCATTAAAATTAAAACTCATACCATTTGATGTAACTTCTGCTTTTTGCATGGTGATCTGGAAGAGGAATTATACATGTTCAATCCGAAGGCTTTTATGATGAGACAGGACGAGTTTGCAAGCTGCAAAAGAGCCTGCAAAAGAGCCTGCATTGAAACAAGCGCATAGAAAATGGAACGAAAAAATTGCAAGCTTTCTAGAGAAAATTGGACTGTGTAACACCGACGACGATCCATGCGTGTATTACAATGATAACAGAACCATATTTATGACACTGTTTGTCGACAATGGACTTATTGCAGGACAAGATGAACAGGAGATCTTCAGAATCCTGGAGCAGATTAACAAGCGATTCAAGATCACTTACAGCCGCACAGTACCAAACAAATTCTCATACATTGGAATGGACATCGTAGTCAAGCAGCACGGAATCTCCGTAGGTCAGACGAAATACACGGAGAGAGTGCTAAAACGTTTTAGAAGTGACTCAAGTAATCCAGTATCGACACCAATAGAGAAAGGGATGATTAGTGACGAAAAGAAACGAGTCAACGACAAGCCTGTCTCAGCCACCACTCCGTACCGTGAAGTCATAGGAAGTTTGTTGTATCTGGCCACAATCTCTCGTCCAGATATCAGCTACGTAGTAAATTTCCTGAGCCGTTATTGCAGTATTTCACAATTGTCGATGGTGAGTGATTGGAAGATGACTAAGCGAGTACTGCAGAATGGAAAGGGACAGTCAGCAAAGGAATTTTTTTCAATGGGGACAAGACGCTAGTAGCTTACACCGACTCGGACTTCGCAGACGACGCAGAATCCGGACACTCAACGAGCGGATTTCTACTGATGAGGGGAGGACCGGTCGTGTGGTGTACCCAGAAACAGCATCTCGTTGCAACTTCAACAGCATAAGCGGAATATCGAGCAGCCGTGTCCGCTATCGACGACATCAGTTGGACGAAAATGATTTGTCTTGAACTGGGAGTAATTACGTCGAATCAGCCTATCATTCTGCTAGTAGACAATAAGTCCGCTATTCATATGTTACATAGTGCCCATGAAGGCAAAACCATGAAAGGCAAGAAACATATCGAGATACCTCGTAAATTCATTCAAGAACACGTTGGCAGGACGGTAATATTCAAACATGCAGCCAGTGCAAACCAGTTGGCTGATATCCTAACCAAGTCTTTAAATTGTAAAGTATTTACTAAATTATGTTGTCAAATAGTTAAGGAGGAGTATTAAAATTAACTATTTTTTCTAAGTTAGCGTTGTACTAATTTGTTACTGTGACAACTTTATGTTTATGTTTATAGTAATGTCAAGTTGTATGTTTTGTATGTAATAAAAATTTTCTAAATCAGTTCTACTCATTCTGCCAAATCTCAAAAGAAATCAACACATCAGAAACATTTTTTCGTACACAACAAGGCAACCCGTAATGCATACTCGTCAAAAAAATTGCAGTCCACCCAGATACCTGTTGAAGCCGAAGCAACAGATAAGTCGATCTCCTGAATATTGGTAGAAAATGAAAATTTAAACACTAATCTAAATAATAATAACATTGATAATTTGGAATGTAATGGGAATATTAAATTAAATTTTATATTTTGGAATGTTGAAGGAATTAATAACTTATTTGTTTTAGATAACGATTCTTCAAATATTCTTCTAAAGGGAGACATAATTGCTTTGTGCGAAACCTGGTCCACTATAGATAATTTTACGCCACCTAAATTTCTAGAAGCCTTCCAGAAGAATATTTTCACAAGTATCACTACTAAAGATAAACAGGAAGGTAGGCCCTCTGGAGGATTACTAATTATGATCAAAGATAAGGTATTTTATCAATTTAAATTAATAAATAAAACTAACTTATGGATATTCATGGAACTTATAAAAGAAAAGAAAAAATATGTATTAGGTATAGTTTATTTCTCCCCCTCACTAGATGATAACCATTGTATTCAAATGTTATCTGAAATATAAGAATTATTAGAACAATATAATGAACATAACTTTTTAAGTTTGAGAGATTTCAATTCTAAAATAGGTAACCTACAACAATTAGAAATTGAAATTTTTGGCAATCTAAATGTCAATGAAACGCTTATAGTAACAAATCTTCAATTCAATAAAAGAGGCACATTATTGGTTGAGATACTGGAGTCGTTAGGTTTACTAGTACTTAATGATAGGACCAATGGTGATGTACCAGCAAGAAATACCTTTATATCCCACCAAGGCAAAAGCACGATTGACTTAGTCTGGGTAAATTATAAATTTATAGAATCGGTTAATAATTAAGAACTAATTCCCACGATAACATCATCCGGACACAGCTTTTATTATGTATCTTTTAAGTTAAATCAAAATCTTACAAATAGTAACACTCATCCTATTACACAAGAATCTACAACTACTTTTAATATTACTAAGTACAAATTTGCCCCCCATACCTCTTATCAATATGCAGATATTTTATCCAATAGCCCTCAAATTTATCTTAATAGCACTGATGTGAACATGCTAAATGACAACGTAACACAAACTATCAAATTGGCTGCAAACAATTGGGCGATGGTAAAAAATATAAACATAAACAAATCTAAATACGCGCACTGTAACAATAAACCATGGTTTGATCAAGAATGCCTCAACGCCATACGTGCTACTCATAAAAACTTGAAAATATTTAGAAAAGAGAACTCAAATAACTCTTTAGAACTATATAGCATCAGTAAAAGAAAATATCTTAAGCTAATAAATTTAAAGAAAAAAAAATATGAACAATACATTAGGAAATGTCTCTCAAATGTTAGTGACAACATACAGTTCTGGTCTATAATAAACAGTCTCAAACCTAGAAATATTGCCCCGAACAATATCAGCATTGACGCATGGGAAAACTTTCTAATAAATTCATTATCTTTAAAATATAATATTACTAACACTTGTCATTTTTATGACGCGTGTCATCCATACCTTGACTCTGAAATCACCTTGGATGAAATCATATGTAGTATTAGCAAAATGAAATCAGGCAAGGCATCAGGTAGCGATAGTATAAATACAGATTTTTACAAACACTTAGGCCCGTATTTATGAACGCTCCTTAGGATTTCCTTTACTTACGCTTAAGTGTACCTTTAATAAAGATTCCTTAAGAACACCTTAAGGTTAAGGTTTCCTTAACTGAAATAGTATTTTATAAACCTTCCTTTACTTTATTAAAGGAAACCTTTATTAAGGTACGATAAAGGTGTCCTTTATAGAAAACGTCATAAGAACAACCAATAAGAATTATGAATTGTGTTGCTATGGAAATTTACCTATACCTGACAGTATCTGTCAAACTATTTTTACGCATTATCACTGTCATTATATTCTATAAATGAAAAATAAAAATAGAAAACAAACACCATCTTTCAGTTTACTAGAAAAATAATATTTAAAAGAATTATATAAAATAATATAGAAAATAAAAAGACAGACAATGGTACCATTCAAAATAAAAATAAAGCATGGATTTAAATTACCACCAAATTTAATTCTATTCCAGAACATCAAGCTGTGAGTACTCAATAAATTGTAATAATATATTATACAACAAATATATCGCACGAATTTATATTAAATTTTAACGAACAGAAAACCATTTTAGGAAACTGTGGGACAATTTAAAATCTGAGCGCAAAAAAGACATTGCATCTGTCAAAAAATACGTTTTACGTACAGCTGGAGGACCAGCACCAAAAGAAATATCTACTGATATTACAGACCTTGTTAATAGATAATAATAGAAGGTGTATTAGATAGCGATATGGTCAGTCTAAGCGAGGCAGGACAAAGTGAATTTTATATTTTAAAAGATAAAATGTCGAATCCTATAATAAAATGTTGTGTATAATAATTTTAATATTTTTAAAGAAAATACTACTACTAATATTGAATGAAATGTGGAAGGTGAAATAATACCAGAAAATAAAGAAAGTGAAGTAGTTAGTCTAAAAAAAGAAATATATATATGGGGTTAAATGGATAGAATGCCAAATTAAAAAAGGTGAGAAAATTTCCATGCTATTGGAGGAAGAAACTAAGTGGAAAGTCGAAGCTGCTAAAGAAATTTATAAGAAAAAAGTTCTAAGGCGTGGAACAGGCCGAAAATGAATTAGAAATTAAGAAAATAGAATTCGAAAATATTTTAAAATGATATGATTTAAATTAGATTGTTTTTTATTATTTGAATTCCCGTTAATAAATTACTTAAATTTTGAAATATTTTATTGTTTTGATGTACGAAAGAAATTTGAATTTGTGTTTTGGCGAGTATGCAATATGTGATTTTGTAATACATTTTTGATTGTAATACCAATTTTCGAATATGTGGAATGTAAATTTAAACTTAACTATTTTATATACCAAAATTTTACAAATAAGTTTAATAATTTTATTAAAAATGTTGAGCAATAAATGCTCTTTTAGGTACTCTCTGAGAAATTTCAGCCATATATTGCAAAATGTGTAAAAAATCGTCGCTGTTATTCTCTATAATGTTATAAAATTAACTGCTACGGTTGATAGAAACCTACCTTGACGTTAAGGAAGGATAGAAGTGTCAAATTTAAGGAATTCCTAAGGGATTCCTTAGAAAAACAACTAAGGAAGGTTCATAAATACGAATTTGGTTAAGGAATGGTAACGAAGGAAACCTTAAGGATAGAAGTGTCAAATTTAAGGAAGTCCTAAGGGATTCCTTAAGAAAACAACTAAGGGAGGTTCATAGATACGAATTTGGTTAAGGAATGGTAACTAAGGAAACCTTAAGTTAAGGAACTCCTAAGGAGCGTTCATAAGTACGGGCCTTACCCCCTAACTGGTTACATTTTTTACAAAATTTCTTTAATAAAATATTTCATTCAGAACAGATTCCATTTGAATGGGGCAAAATACAACTTTTTATGCTACATAAAAAAGGAGACTTCAGTAATCCTGAAAACATTAGACCCGTTGCTCTATTAAACACTATCACAAAGATATTTACCTCGATAATAAATTATAGAGTACAAAACCATAATGAGCAGCATAATGAATTAAACGAATTTCAATCTGAATTTCGAAAAAATCGTAGCACGACAGATAATATCTTTTCACTAACAGCCATAATACATATTCATCTCGCCTTAAAGGATATTATACATATGCTATCTTTATTGACTTAAAACGAGCATTTGATTTTTTAAATCACAATATACTATGGCAGAAATTTCATGATAATGGAATAAGTTCAAAATTAATCAGATTAATTCAGAATCTATACGCAACAGCAAAAGTTTGCGTCCAAAATAATAATAAAACCACAAATTATGTTCAGTTAACAGAGGGCGTGTTACAAGGAGATATATTAAGCCCTATTCTTTTCGCCTTTTACATAAACGACATCGAGCAATATTTCAAATCACGGGGTGCTAGAGGACTAGATATCAATGGGGAAAAAGATCTTCTTCTACTCGCGTATGCAGATGACATAGTCTTACTTCGGTATTCGCAATGTGATGTCCGCTTTAAATTAAAGATTCTTGAAGAATATTGTTACCAAAATAAACTAATAGCTAATATCAATAAGACAAAAATTCTGACATTTCACAATTGTCATGTGAAAACAAAATATAAAAGTGCGTTTAGATATAAAAATGAAACTCTCGAAGAAGTGCAAAACTACACATACCTAGGTATCAATTTCTCTAGTTCAGGAAAATTTATTCAGGCAAAAAATGATGCGCTGAAAAAATCTAATATAGCCATATATAAAACTAACGAATTGCTAAAAAGAGGAACATCACACAACTGGTCAGAAAAACAGAAACTTTATCAATCGGTTATTACGGCAACCGGTCTTTACAATAGCGAAATTTGGGCATTAAGATATTTAGACAATCTTCAGCAAATCCAGTTAAAATTTATAAAATCCATCTTACAATGCCCTCATAACACCCCAAACTATATGGTCTTAGCAGAAACGGGATCGACACACATTCAAGTCGAGGTACTCAAAAGGGCCTTAAAAGATGGTGGAAAAAGTTATTATTTATGGACGACTCTAGATATTCAAAACTACTAATGTGCCGTCTTTAGGAATTGGACAATTTTATTTATAATAAGATAGAATTGAATTGGATTAGTCATGTTAAAAAATTACTAATTGATTTATGTCACGAGAATATTTGGAGAAATCAATACATAACTGATACTGATATTAATATGATAAGTAAAGAGTTAGAAAATTCATTGCGATCTAAAGACTTGGAAAAAATTCGTAACTCCTCATTTTGCGATCATTATAAATTAATAAAAAATTCATATTGTACTGAAATTCATCTAAATGATTGCGCTGTAGCTAAATCTAGAATAATTTCACAAATTAGGCTCTCCGGTAAAAGAGGCTTAACCATTTTTTATAAACAAATTAAGTATACTCTTGATGCCAGCAATAATTGCAGTATCTGTAATCTAAATAAAAAAGAAAACCTATACCATTTTTATTTAGAATGCCCGATATATCTTCCATTCAGAAATGCCTATCTTTCTGGTATTATTAAAGATTTAAAATTAAACGAAAACAATGTCTCTCTTTTTAATAATTTAGATAATAGTAAAATTAATAAAATATTTGCCTACACTCTAAATTCGTTAAAAATTAGAAGTTTTTTCATGAACGAATGATTCTATTAATTCCATACATTGATAACCTGTTAAACGATTTATTGCTAGTTATATATTGTTCACTTTTATATTCTTTGTTATTTTATATGAATTGTATAATTTTCTGTGCTCTAATATTACATTTACTTATTATATAGATGTGAATATGAGCTGTTACCAATCTTTTGTAAAAAGTTATACATACTTACATACAAATAAATACATACATACATTATCTGATTAAGTTTGTACTTAAATTTTTGTAAAATTTGCTTCGTTCTGGTAATTTTTTAATTTCATAGATATTTTTTTTATTTTATAGTAATATCTTCATTTCACAATTTTAAATAATAATATGTTTTAGACACTGAAATATGTCAAATAATGACAATTTTAAAATGTGGTGATACAAAAACATATTTAAATTTAGTGAAAATATTAAATAAATATTTTGATAAAAAAATGCGTTATGCGTTTTATTTGAAAGGATAACAACCGTAATATAAACAAATAGACAAATAAAAAGTATATAACAGATATTGTTATTGACAAAAAATATTCTCAATTAAAATATTTTCCAATTGATAGCAAATATTAAAAATAATTCATGTGGACTCCCTTTATTAGATATATTTGTATAATCTAAATTGCATATTTTATTTTTACTTTCTTATACACAGTATAAGGAAGTATTAGAATCATGAAAAAATTATTGACGATATTTTCACGGAAATACGTATTTTGAGGTCCACTGAATCCGTTTTGATCATTTTCTCAATGATGTCTGTATGTGTGTGGATGGATGGATGGATGGATGTGTGTTAGAGTGTGCAATATCTCATGAACGAGATAGGATTTGATATCGAAACTTGGTAATTATAAGTTTCATGAAAATACGAAGAGCTGACTTGATTCTGAATGAAATTGAAAAACCGGAAGAGGATGTTTACTGGACACCCAAAACAATAAATTCCATTTATTTCAAAACTGTAATCAGTTACGAAAAAAAGTTTTAAATAAAAAATGTTAACAAAAATTTTTGGAACATAAAATGTTGTTTGCTATTTTCCTGTATATGCGTCTAATTTTGAAAAAAACTAATTTATATATTTAATAAAATGTTCCAATAATTATAGTAGCAATAGAAACAAAAAACATAAACATGTTTAATATTTATATGTCAAATAATAAGTATTTAATTTAGCGTTTTTGATGCTATATCTATTTCATTGATCAAATAGTAAGTTATTTTAAATCAACAAAAATTTTAATTATCGCTTTATCTAGTTATCTATGTTTTTTTTTCGGGAAAAAAATACATCATTAATTGGTCAACTAATTTGGCAACTTTTCCTCAATTTAATCGACTTCGTATCTCACGGTTCTTGAGATACCAATGGTTAGGTTCGAAAAACGGACATTCTGTATATGCCTCATCAGTAAAGTTAGACATAAAGTAGTCAACAGTACTAAAAAATTATACGTAAATACGTAAATTACTGAAAAACTAAAATGCATGTTTATATAACATTAATATATTCTAAATATGAAATATGCTGTGTAGCGAATCTAAATGGTCACATATCTAATGTAATTTTGCCTGCCTCCGTCATGAAACATCTCTTTCATGTTAATTTTCAACCTTTAGACCATTAGCAACTCCTTCGATAAAGTCATTCTGAACACGTCAACTTGTGAAGGTGGTTGATTTTCGAGTGTCTGTGTCTGTTATCGATTTCGAAGTCGGCACTAACGATTTTAATTAAACTTGACGTCAGAAAATGTCTAGGTCCTCTTAGAAATAAAAAGAGATAATTGGACCCAAAAAAATTTACTGAGACCAAAACTAACTTGATGTCAAAATTATTTTCGAGATATGAGTGAAAATTCGAAATAAAGTTGTTTCTTGTATTTATTACATAGCGTCTTATTTATTATTTTAAACTACACATCTCCCCTTACCTCCTAAACCAGATAATTATAGATAACAATAGCAAATGATTTTCTAAAATTAATAAATTTTTACTGTCCTACAATTAAGAAAAAACGAATCTTTACACGCTACAGTAACACACACACTATTAATACGTCATTTACTAATCAAAATTTAAACTGTGATCTAGGGACCCAGTATAAGCAGATCAGCGCATAAGCACAAGCAGAAGCAATTTTTAAAGATGCACACCACGCGGATTGAAGCCGCCCAATTGTTATAATTTTTCATACAGGGTTTAGCCAACGTGTGGTGTCGAGTTGGCTTAATTTAATCTATTCAGCGCTTCACCAAAGGTTTCTGGAGACTGGCGAATTTATCAAAAGACCAGAGTTCGGGCAACGACGGCACAAAATGACTCTTATATCATCTCAAGGTCTTTGCGACCAATATGCGCATAAATACAAAGTTCTTGCCTACAAAACTGATGTAAAGTACTACATCATGGTCTTTAAGAATCTCATCAATATATCGGTACACAGTCGGACTCGTTTTGCGAGATCCATAATTCAGTCTAACAATGAAAGCAAAGTTGGTTTTGCCTTCTAAAGATATACCGATCCAAACCATGCAGGAACTTTCGCCAGAGTTGACTCGTGCTTGTAGGCAGCACTGCGCAAACCTCTCTCCGGATCAGCGGTAGACCTTTCTTCTTTCATCATTGCCTAGGAAACAAATCGTAGTCTCAACTGAGAACAAAACGGCTTGTGATTGTTCCAATGTCCTATTCACGTGATATAATTCAAAGTAAAGTCGTGTTTGGCGATCCTCTGGAGTCAATTTTGGACAGTTTCCTGCTCGGTGAGGTGTCAAATTCCTCTCTCTCAGTCGTCGCCTCACTGTCCATTGACTAACAATCACTCCATTTACGTTACGGAGTTGCTGTTGCACTTGAACAACGATGAGCTGGCGATTGCGCAAAGACATTAAGACGGTATAGGGGTCATCTTGTACCGTCGTTGCCCGAATTCTGGTCTTCCGATTAATTCACCAGTCTCCAGAAACTTTTAAAAAATACGACGAACAGCTCAATAAACTGAATCAAGCCAACTCGCCACAACACGTTGGCTAAATCCTAAATGAGACGGTAATAATTTGGGCGACTTCAGTCCGCGTGGTGTGCATCTTTAAAAATTGCTTGTACTTGTGCTTATGCGCTGATCTGCTTATACCGGGTTCCTACTTCACAGTTTAAGTGCTGATTGGCAAATGACGTATTAATAATGTGTGTACACGCTTTTATAAACTTAAAGGAGCGCGCAACTCGTAATTACTGTAGCACGTGAAAATTCGTCTTTTTTCATTGTAGGACAGTTTAATTAATTAATTAATTAATAAAATTTAGAAAAATGCATATCATTTTAAACGTGAAAGTGTTTTCTATTAAAGTTATATCATTATTATTTAAATTCCATATATTTTGTTTAGCAAATATTTTTTAAGAACGAATAAATAGTCAAAGAATATTTATAAATAAAGGTTTAATAAATTTAATACCTAGAATAACATTGTTTTCTCTTCGTATGAATGTTGAAAAGTCACTTGCTAAGAACAAGAAAGTGTTCTGTGGCTTTCTCGATATTAAAAAAGCATATGATAGTGTTCATCGCGAGACATTATGGAATGTACTGCTACAGTACGGTATAAATGGTAATTTGTTGGGGGCAATTCGTGCGCTGTATGAAGGTAGTGAGCCTGCGGTGAGAGATAATGGTAGATTTAATGATTGGTTTTGTATAGATATTGGCATGAAACAAGGCTGTGGGATGTCTCCTTGGCTCTTTAATTTGTACATGGATGTGTTGTTACGAACGGCGTTGAATGGGGTGGATGGTGTACATATTGGTGGTAGTGTTATGCCTGCGTTAGCGTATGCGGATGATGTTGTTATGGGTGAATTTGAAGAGCAATAAGGCGAATAATTTTAAATATAAATGAAGTAGGAAAAGATTTAAATTTGTTATTAAATGTTGATAAATGTAAAGTGTTAGTGTTTGAAAAGAGCGATTTGGTGACTGACTGTAATGTTTCGGTGAATGGTATAAGATTGGGTCAAGAGAATGAATTTTTATATTTGGGTAGTATGTTTTCGAGGGATGGACGTATTCATTGTGAGATTAAAAGAAGAGTATCTGCGGGATGCAAGGTATTGGGTGCTCTGGGAACCTTTGCTCGAAATGTGAATGTATCCAGAGATATTCGATTGAGTGTTTATAATGGTGTTTTAGTGCCTACATTGATGTATGGTAGTGAATGTTGGGTGTGGATGAATAAACATGAACGTAGAATAACTGCTGTGGAAATGAGGTATTTGCGGGGTGTATGTGGTTATACTAGAAGAGATCGTGTCCGGAATACATTGGTGTATGATAAGTGTGAAATTGAGAAGAATGTAGTTAGAAAAGTAGGTATAAGTCAGTTGAGATGGTTTGGGCATGTAGAACGTATGTCGAGTGAGAGATTGGTAAAACAGGTATATGTTAGTGAAATTGAGGGTGAAAGATTGCTTGGACGACCTATGAATAAATGGATGAATATGATTGAAGGATTGTTGCGTGAACGAAAGTTTCTGAGTATGAGGAACAAACGTGCATGTATGAAAGGAATTATGAATGTGGATGAAGCTAAAGTGGTGTGTCAGGATAGGAACGTTTGGCAAAGATTAATTGCGGAATGAATCTGATGATTTAAGTAAAGTACAGTATTTTTGATTTTAGTTTTGTTGTTTAGTAATTTCATTAAAGTGTTTACCTGCAATTGTGTGAAATTCACTTTCAAAAACAAACGCAGGAACGACACTCCCTTCGTTTCTTATCTTTTATATTCGTTTTCTGATCTTTCATTGAGTGTTTAACTGAAATTGTGTTGAATTCACTTTCAAAAACAAGCGTAGAGGGACACTCCCTTCCTGTCTTATCTTTCAGTTCGTTTTCAGTTCTTACGTAGAGTGTTTAACTGCAATTGTGTGGAATTCAATTTCAAAAACAAGCGCAGGGCGACACTCCCTTCCATTCTTATCTTTTTGTTTTATTCTTTTAACATTATGATGATTTTTATTAAGTTCTTATAATATAGCTGCTCCTCCTTCAATAAATTTAATAGGAGAAATTAGTTTATTAAGTAGATTAATCTCATGAACTTGAATAACAATATTTTTTTTTTATTTTTAGTGCAGTTTACACTCTATATTTATATTCTTATAGTCAACATGGAAAAATTTATTCAGGTAAATTTTCATGTTCTTCTGGATATATACGTGAATATGTATTACCATTATTACATTGATTTCCTTTAAATTTATTAATTAATAAAAGAAATTCTTTTATATTATGAATTTAATTTATTAAATTAGTTTAATTAAAAATAATAAATAAATAAAAAGTACCCGAAAATAGGCTTATAACATGTGATATAAGTTTTTTGGTGCGCATTGCTTCGCAATTAATTTTATAGGAAAATACTTCAAATAGTAATAGTTGTAGAGAATAAAAGTACGGATGTTTTTATGTAGATACATTTCATTTGTGTATTTTATCGGAACGCTAAAGTTAGTGAAATATTTGTAATATTAGTAAAAATAAAGTCTTTCTTGAAAAGATTTAAACAATTGTTTACTGTAAAAAAAATTGACGCTAATATTATACAAATATTGGGATAATTTTTCTGTAGCAGCTTTTCTTTTTGTGAGAAATCGTTCATTTTTTATGAGTTTTTCCTTCTTTGTCCGTGATTCAATATTAATGTCAATATTTTGACATTTGGCAATTATTTAAATCTTTTCATAGGCTTTTTTATTTTTACGAATAACACAAATATTTATTATATATATATATATATATATATATATATATATATATATATATATATATATATACATATATATATATATATATATATATAATCACGGACAAAGAATGAAAAACTCATAAAAAATTAACGATTTCTCACAAAATATATATATATATATATATTGTTTATTTATCAAAGGTATCTGGAAACTAATGAATTTGTCAGAAGTCCAGAGTTGGGAAGCGTTCGGGCAATGACGGCAAAAGATGAACGTCACTTCTTTTCAAGGGCATTGCTCAACCGTCGCTCCACCTGTATTCAAGTGCAACAACAACTCTTTAATATCTGGCGACTGGTGAATTAATCAGAAGACCAGAGTTCGGGCAATGACGGTACAAGATGACTCTTACATCGTCTCAATGTTTGCGCGATCGCCTCCTTACCGTTGTTCAAATGCATAAGCAATTCCGTAACTAAGATGGAGTTACTGTTCTCAATGGACAAAAGATTGAAGATTGAAGAAGAGGAATTTGATACCTCATCGAGCGGCAAACGGTCCAAATTTGACTCCAGCACGCCAAGTATAACTTCGTTTTGCAGAAGACCACGCGAATTGAACTTTGGATCAATGGCAGGCCATTTTGTCCTCAGATAAGACCAGGATTTGTCTCGAAGGCAATGATTGAAGAAGAAGAGTCCACCGCACATCTGGAGAGCGGTTTGCGTAATGTTACCTACAAGAACAATTCAGCTATGGCGGAGTTCCTACATGGTGTAGGTCGGCATTCACTTAGAACGCAAAACCAATCTTGTCTTTATTGATTGACTAAATGATGGGCCTCACAGAAGGGGTTTGATGGCTCTTCGGTACATTGAGGTGATTATTTCAATTCACGTCGGTTTTGTCGGCGAGGACTTTATGCTCTACAATGTCAGGATACCGCGCATATTGTGCGCAAAAACGTTGAGACGATGTAACGGTCATATTTTGCCATCGTTGTCCAATCTCTTCCCGACCCTGGCCTTGTGACAAATTTTTCAGAATCTTTTGATAAACACGACTTATCACTGAACGGTTTAAATAAAGCCATGTCGCTACAATACATTGGCAAAACCCTATGCGAAAAGGACAACAATTTGAGCGGAAATAATCCGTATAATGTGCATCTTTAAAATTGCCTCTGCTTATGCTTATGTACTTATCTGCTTATTCTGGATATCTATTTCACAGTGTTGATCGACAAATAGCGTGTTGATAGTATGTGCACACGCTTTTAAAAATAGAAGTTTGTTTTTATAAAACCGTTAAATTCCATAAAAATATATTAATTTTAGAAAATCGTATATCATTTTAAACGTGAAAGAGTGTGGTAATAAAGTTGTACTCGTATCATTATTATTTCAATTCCATAACTAACTTAGTAATAAAATTTATTTTAAGTGAAAAATGTGAGATGGGTCGATTTTTTTGCTCGCAAATATATGTGTTTCCGGAACAAGAAAAATAAATTAAATAAATATTAATTTTAATCAAATCATTAGTGCTATGGAATTAACCACAAAACAAACACTTGCAGTTTAATACATTTGACATTTCCATAGTATGAATTCGCGTTAAAATTTATCATTTGCAAAACATCAGAGTCCATTCTTATAACGCCTGTGTTGAAAAGAATTATTCAAGAAATTATTATTATTAATACAAACGTAACGACTTTTGCTCAGATTATAAATCTCGTATAGAGTTGAATCAAAATCGTCTGATCGCGCACTGATAATACCTAAAGAACGCAAGTGCTTCTGCAGGCGCCTGATTGCCGACCTCTATTTTAGAACATATTACACTCCTACCAATCTGTCTGGCATCAACCATTTCAAAAACATTATATAACATTTATCAAAAATTCATAGCTAATGACAAATCAAACTATAAGTGCAACATCAAAAAGATAATTAATTAATGTGTATTTCATTTAACTATTTGAAACTACCACATCAAGAAATGAAAGTGCCATTAAAGTTTTCAATATTTAAATTGATATAATTTATTCGCTAATATTATGGAATTTGTAAACAAATAATATTAAAATATGTTGCTTCTAGTTAGTCAGAATTGGTGAAATTTCGATCTTAAATTCTTAATCTTTCAATTAACAAAGCCTAGCAATAACGAATATGTTACAGTATCGATAAATTTGAAGCAATTTTCATTATTTTTAGATCTAATTTGTGGCGTTATACAGCATGCAAAATTAAATTTGTGTATTGATTTAGCTACAAGCTTCTTTGCTTAAAATAAGTAGGGAAGCAGGAAATTAGAATATTATGTTTTTACGTGTATAATTTATCGTTTTCAATCCAACTTCTGCGGGCGCCCATGACTTTACAATAAGTAAATCAACATAAAATGTAACAAAATGAAATAGCCTGAATATAATCTTACTAATAAATTCATAAAATTATATATTTACAATAAGATACATAAGAATCAAAATTAAAGCTGTAACAATTGCCAACAAATATCTCTATTGATGTTGAGAAAATGTCACGTGTCAGATAACAATTTAACATTAAATTCCTCTCCTACTTTAATAACAAATCTTTCCACAGCGTCTTTTACAGTCCCTTCCAAATTCCACTTGCTCTCTTTTTTTAATACATGTCTCATGCATTTTTACTTTCTTATACACAATATAAGGAAGTATTGTAATCGTGAAAAAAAGTCATTGACGAGATTTTCGCGGAAATACATGTTTCGAGGTACACTAAATCCGTTTAGATCATTTTCTCAATGATGTCTGTGTGTATGTGCGTGTGTGTGTGCGTAAATGGATGGATGAATGGACGGAAGTGTGTCCAAGTGTGCAATATCTCATGAACGAGATAAGATTTGTTAACGAAACTTGGTAATTATAAGTTTCATGAAAATACGAAGAGCTGAATTGATTTTTGTTATGGGATGGCTAGCTCAATGGTATGAAGTCGGCCTGTGGATGCTGGGAACCCTGGTTCGATTCCCACAGGCGACAAATTTTCATAATTTGAAAAAGCTATCCCTGTGGCTCCTCCACCACTAACATGTTTGGGGGCCGTGATTTTACGACTGGTAACCGCACTTCACGCGCAAAAATATATCACTTACCGAGATCTGCTTCAGCAGAGTGCCACACCCAGTAATGAGTAGAAGGCGTGATGATATATTTATTTTTATTTATTTATATGAATTGATTTTGAATGAAATTGAAAAACCGGAAGAGGAATTTTACTGGACACACAAAACAATAAATTCCATTTATTTCAAAAATGGAATCAGTTACGAAAATAAAAGATGTTGGCAAAAATATTTGGAACATAAAATGTTATTTGCAATTTTTCTGTATATGCGTCTAATTTTGAGAAAAACTAATTTTTACATTTAATAATATATTTCAATAATCATAGTAGCAATAGAAACAAAAAACATATATTTTAATTTTCGCTTTATCTAGTTATCTATGTCTTTTTTCAGAAAAACAAATACATTATTAAAATGGTCAACTAATTTGGCAACTTTTCCTCAATTTATTCGACGACTTCGTATCTCACGGTTCTTGAGATACCAAGGGTTAGGCTCGAAAAAAAGACATCCTGTATATGCCTCATCAGTAAATTTAGACACAAAATTTGATATTTTATATGTTTCATACAGATAAATGCTGAATTACTGAAAATCTAAATTACATGTTTAATAATATTATATATTCTGAACAGTGCCGGTTTTACAAATTTGGAGGCCTAAGGCGGAAGGAAATTGGTGGCCAGTGGCGGGGGATGGGGGATTATATGCCATATAAAGGTATCCAGAAGAAGAAAAAAGATACATAAATGTAAATATAATATAAATAAACTAACTAAATATATCATCACGTCTTCTACCCATTACTGGGTGTGGCACTCTGCCGAAGCAGATCTTTGTAAGTGATATATTTTGCGCGTGAAATGCGGTTACCAGTCGTCAAATCACGGCCCCCAAAGATGTTAGTGGTGGAGAAGCCACAGGGGTAGCTTTTGAAATTATGAAAATTGTTTGTCGCCTGTGGGAATCGAACCAGGGTTCTCAGGATCCACAGGCCGACTTCATACCACTGAGCTAGCCACCCCATTAATATAATGTATATTTATATTTTAAAAATCATTTTTTTTTTTTTTTATTATGGTGTTTTATTTATTTACAACTGGCCTTTAGGGCCAACAAGCAAATTTGTTAAATTTTACAAGTCATGCGAGAGGATAGTGCCCAATGGAACTTCCTCTGTTTTACATATACGTCTGTACGATATTATGTTACAATTTACATTATGTTACAATTAATTTCATGGTGTGTTAGGTGTTTTTTAGTTCAAAGGGTTTTGTTCTTTTCAGTCGCCTGACTGTGTGGTCGTTGTCTTGGAGATTGGTCATTAATTCATTTGGATGATGTGTCAATTTCGTGTCGTGTGCTGTTGCATATTTTTGTATATGATCTTCAACGTATTTGATTTTAAAATCTTTGTGCAGGTTGTAGTTGCTGACGTACCAAGGAGCGTCGACCAGCATTCGTAGGATCTTGTTTTGAGGTCTCTGAATTAAGTTTAAGTTGGATTTTTTCGCACAACCCCAAAGTTGTATACCGTATGTCCATATGGGTATTATGATTGTTTTATAGAGTAATATTTTGTTTTGAGTGCTTAGCTGCGATTTGAAAATAATGAAAACTATCCAAAAATAATAAAAGACAAAATCGGAGAAAAGAGAAGAATAAGACGAAAATGGCAATCCACAAGACACCCCGAAGATAAAAATCAATTAAACCGTCTGAGCAAAGAAATGAAAAAAATAATTTCCGAAACAAAAAATAATTACATACAGAATTATTTAAGTAATCTATTGCCTCTGCCAGATAACGACTACTCTTTGTGGAGGGCCACCAAAAAATTGAAGAGGCCAACAAAACACATACCACCTATAAAAAAATCAGACGGAACATGGGCCAGAGAAGATAACGAGAAGGTAGAAATATTTGCAGAACATTTTGCAAAGGTTTTCGAACCTAACCCAACTACTACAACAGCAGAAGAAGAAACTCACATTGAAAACTTTCTCAAAGAGGCACCACAATTACCTCAACAAATCATCAAACACTTTACCCCAGCAGAAATTAAGAACGAAATAGAACATCTCAACAACAAGAAAACACCAGGATACGACCTAATAAACGCCAAGACACTAAAGGAGCTGCCTAGGAAAGCCGTCGTTCTCATCACAAATATTTACAATGCTATGGTGAGGATAGCATACTTCCCCATCCAATGGAAATTTGCAAATATTATTCTCATACACAAATCTGGGAAACCGATAAACGAGATCAGCTCATACAAGCCCATCTCCCTGTTACCTCAGCTATCGAAAATATTTGAAAAACTTTTACTAAAGAGATTAAAAACAATTATAGAAGACGATAATTTAATCCCCGCCCACCAATTTGGATTCAGAGAACTACACTCAACAGTACAGCAGATACACCGGGTAGTGGATGAGGTCTAAAACAGCTTAGAACACAAAAAAATCTGTTCTGCTGCATTCCTAGATATTAGTCAAGCATTTGACAAAGTATGGCATACCGGACTAATGTATAAAATCAAATTAAAGCTACCACACCAATACTTTCTCCTACTAAAATCCTACTTGAGCGAAAGATCCTTCCAAGTTAGTTATGAAGGTATGACATCAAATATATACCCAATAAAAGCTGGGGTACAACAAGGAAGTGTTCTGGGCCCAGTACTGTACCTGCTATTTACAGCAGACATGCCCGCACCTGAAAACGTAGTAACCGCCACATACGCCGACGACACTGCTTATATTGCATCACATAGAGACCCAGTAGAGTCAGCAGCACTACTTCAAGAATCATTGAATGAAATGCACACTTGGGCATCAATGTGGAGAATAAAAATTAACGAAGAAAAATCCACTCACATAGTTTTTACAAATAGAAAAGTCATCTGCCCGCAAGTAACATTAAACAACAAGATGCTTGAAACTAAAAAAACCGTGAAATATCTTGGAATGCACCTAGATAAAGGGCTAATCTGGCGGAAGCACTTAGAGGTCAAAGCAAAACAAATTAAGTTAAAGATCAGAAGCATGTACTGGCTCTTAAAAAATCATACAATGCAAATAGTCACGTAACGAAAAATTTTTAAAAAATGCACCTACACAGGATTAAACAAATTATTATTATTCAGTCTGTACAGTACCTACATGAAGCTAAAATCACAGTCTCGTACTATAATAATATAAAATTAAAAATTAATTATAAAATGCGAAATTTACATTAACACAATTTCTTTTTTTTATTTTTCTTCAGCGAATTTTGAAATTACATCATTCCAATCAATGGATTTCAACATTTGTACCTCTATATTTAATATGGCTAGCGATTGCAATCGCTCTTGGAACATAGTCGAGCGTAGATTATTTTTTACTGTTTTTAAGCATGAAAAAGATCGTTCAGCAGACGCATTTGATAAAGGATGCGTTAAATATATTTGTAGAAGAGTCATTATATTTGGAAATGTTGCTTGTAATCTATTTTTAATAATCAATATATATTTTTGTTGAACGTCGCTGGTACTGAGGGATTGTGTGAAATAGGCTGTGCACTTTGCGCTATGCGACGACGCTACGTACTACTACAACTGCCACAACGCGACTACACAGTGCTGCCACATGTACAAAACAATTCGTTGCGGAAAATAGTATTTATAAAATTCAATTTTTATTTTGCAAAGTAATTGCATATTAATTTATATATATATATATATATATATATATATATATATATATATATAAATTCTAATTTATATGAGGCTGAACTTTTATGAGGCCGGTAAAAATCGGAGGCCTAAGGCGGTCGCCTCACCCGCCTTATGGCAAAACCGGCCCTGATTCTGAATATAAATATGCTGTGTATAAGAAAGTCGTGTAGTGCCCACACCAGATTTTTAATTTTGACATAGACAGCATAGACGAAATATTAGCATTTAAAATTGTCTTCGTTTTGACTTTTATTCAGGCCAATCGCAAGTATAGAAATATACTTCCTGCATTCTTAACGAAATTAAACTGTATGCTTTTTAAGGACCAGTTTTTTCAATCACCGGTTTAATCTCGATTAACGTTAATCAAGATTAAATAATAATGGTAACCATAGTTTCCATTATTATTTAATCCTGATTAGCATTAATCAGTGATTGGGAAACTGATCCTAAATCTGACCCACCTTAATATTAGACTTTTCCTTGATCCCTTGACACCGAAAACAATTTTAGAGAGTTTCGCTAGTTGAATTACCTAACTTGGCAAATATTCAGATTCAGAGCTTACTAAGAACTAGTTTGATAGAACATATTTTTATATCATATTTTTGTGCGAACAGGAATTTTATTCTGAATTTAATGTATATGTAGTTCAGTACCCACACTGTTAAAATTGACAATAATTTAATTTAAGTCACATACTACAAATGAACAAATCATACTATTTTTGTTTGTTTCATTAATTATTAAATATCAATACAATAATGAAGAATTTTGTTTAATTTTGAAGTATTTCGTTTAATTGGTGAATCGAATTAATAAATGTATCATTTTACAAATGAACAAAGAATTTACTTGTTTGAAGTATACATTTTGGGCCGTAAAAATATTTGAGCTGCAGAAAATGTGCAGGGCCGCTAGTGCTTTGGATTTAAATCCCTTTGATAATTTCTCATGTTTATAGCACTGCGCATCTATAAGTACAACATTTAAAAGACATTATTAAAGATATTATATCTAATATTGATGGGAGTAAATTGAAACAACTCCGAAATAAATATATCATCACTCGTTTTACCCAGCAGTGGTATCGAGTCGGTCTATGAATTTGGGAACCTCGGCTCGATTCCCAAAACCGACAAACAATTTTCCCCACATTAGAATTACGTATAACTATATCACCCAGATCTACTACGGCAGAGTGGTACGCCTAGTAATGGGTAAAAAGGGTGATATATTTATTTTTATATTGAAGATAAGAAAGTGTCCCATATTTGCAGAACCACTGTTTGAAATAAATGTTGATTATAGTTTTGAAACAGACTTGCAAAATGTTATTTCTTTGCTAATTTAACTAACTTTATAACTCTTGTAGATCTCGAGATAGGAATGGTGGAAAATTTACATGAAATAATATGTAAAAAGCATTTATTTATTTAGATTAATTATAATCGGAATTATAATTACAATTGCCCTTTCATTTCAAACAGATATTAATATATATATATATATATATATATATATATATATATATATATATATATATATATATATATATATATATATATATATATATATATATATATATTTCCACAGTAGTTATACAACGTTCATGTTTCTTCATTTACACCCAACATTCACTACCATGCATCAATATAGGCACTAAAACACCATTATAAATACACAATCGAGCATCTCTGGATACATTCACATTTAGAGCAAATGTTCCCAGAGCACCCAATATTTTGCATTTCGCAGATACGTTTCTTTCTGCCTCACAGTCAATACGTCCATCTCCAGATAACATACTACCCAAATATACAAACTCATTCACTTGACACAGTTTCACACCATTCACCGAAACATTGCAGTCAGTCACCAAATCGCTCTTCTCAAACACTAACACTTTACATTTATCAACATTTAATAATATATTTATACCTTTTCCTATTTCTTTTATACTTAGAATCATTCTCTCAATTGCTCTTCAGATTTACCCATAACAACAACATCATCCGCATAACTACACTTCCACCAATATGTATACCATCCACCCCATTCAGCGCCTTTCGTAACAACACATCTATATACAAATTAAAAAGCCACGGAGACATCCTACAACCTAGTTTCACACCAACATCTATACAAAACCAATCACTCAATCTACCATCAACTCTCACCGCAGTCTCGCTACCTTTATACAGCGCACGAATTGTCCTAAAAAATTACCATTTATACCGTACTGTAGAAGTACATGCCACAAAGTCTCGCGATGAACACTATCATATGAATTTTTAAGAATATGAAAGCCACAGAACACTTTTTTGTTCTTGGAAAGTGGCATCTCAACAGTCATACGAAGGGAAAACAATTGATCCACACACCTTCTCTCAAGCAAAAACCACCTTGCATATTGCTTAGCTTGAAAATGGTTAAGGTTCGTACCTTATGAATGAGAATCTTCCCGTACAATTTCCCTACCACACTCAGCATACTTATCGCACGGAAATTGGTACATTCACTCGAACTACCTTTGTCTTTAAATAAGGACAAATAATAGCACGTTTTCAATCATCAGGAGCCAAACACCGTTTTAAACAAAATCTGAACAAATAAACTAACCAGTCAAATAACTCCTCGCCTCGTTATTTCAACATCTCAAACCAGTATTCTTGCCATTCTTCAGATGCATCAATGCAAAACTAACATCACTCTCATCTATATCCCATTCATCACCACTAACATTTTCACTACAACCATTTCGTCCATTTGTGCTACCATATAAAACCTTAATGTACTCACACCATCTATTCCTAACATCTGATTCATTCCACAATAACTCACCATCCGCACTTTTAATCGCTTTCACCGTCCTTAAATTACCACGTCTCAATCTCTTTACACTCAACCAAAGCATTATTTTATTCATACTTAAATCATTTGTCAATCTTTCACTCATCAAGTCATCAAAACGCGCCTTACCTTCTCTCACTATTCTCTTAACACATTTATTTAACCCCTTGTATTCTAGTAAGCATCCATCTCGTA